>MU187191.1:0-37134 GCA_016904865.1 Pissodes strobi | reverse complement strand
ATGTTTCTCTGTGAAAATTATTAGTTACAAAACGTTATGGAAAATTAATTCATGCTTTAAATTTAGTTGGGGATATATGTCATGCAGCGGAAAAATAGGTGATCCTTAACAATAATGCTATCAAAATTACTTAACAGACTTATCATATATAAGAGGAACCTATTTCAAGTTGATTTGCTAAAAAAAATGCGGAATATTAATTTCCTTTCATAATATTAATATTTAAATCTGGAACTATTTTTGGCCGCGTAGCAAACAATCGAGCGTACTTATTTTCTATTGGTCGTATTCGAGTAGGTATATAGTCGCTCTTCGCTCTCACTGGTTGGCGGGATGGGGTGACTGACATTCCGCCATGTGTTATTGTTGTTTATTGCCAAGTGCCTTTATTATGGGAATTAATTCAGAAGTATGTTTTCGCCCGTAGTTTGGGTTAGTTTTTGTTGGTTGCGCCCCTGAAGCGAGCGGAGGGCCAGGCATGAAGTGTTCAAATATTTGAAGACAAAACGTAATAAGGGGTTCTGTACGCTCGATACAAATATATTTCAGGTTAAAAAACACACACAATAAAAAAATATTTTTCCGCATTTTTTCCTATTAGAAAACTAATATACTAATTTCTTTACTAATACTAAGTTATTTTTTTTTTTAAATTTTATTTTTGATAGCGCTATTTTTACTGACTCGAAAAATACTTTAGATTTTTTCATAAAACAACAAATATTTTTAACAAAAATATAAAATATCTGTGCAGTATACTAATAATAAATACAATGAAGAAGTTGCCAAGTGGCATATATGACTATTTTGGCGATCACTTTTTTGAAGAATCGCGCTCTTGAGACAATTCTTGATGAATGCATCAAGAGGTAACCCAAAAAAAAAACAGGCATTTCGTCAAAACAGAATACGAAGTATGAACACCAAGTTAATTTTATTTCGTAATGAATGCAATTTGATTTTTTCCTTTGTGTAGTATTATGCCCAAGTTGACCGGCACGGCGGCTCGTGACACCCTGTAATCAAAAGGAACTTGAAACAGTATCAGTGAAATTAAAATACATATGCATATTGCGTTAAATAAAACACAAACTACCGACTTTGATTACACAAAACAACAAAAGGGCAGCTGGTGTTAGTCCAATTTTACTCCGCTAAAATTGATAAAAATATATTTTCTTACAGGAAATTTGAAACTTTCAATAAAAATGATACATAAACAATCTTATTATTTAATGAGATTCTGTAAGAAGACTTTATACACTACTACTTATTGGTATTATAGATAACAAATTTACAGCCAATAACTTTATTTGAAAACCACTCCTACAGTTGAAAAGGAAGATATTTCCATTTTGTTTTCAGACAAAAGTTCTTCGGAACCCGATTTTGAACCTGAAGAATGAGTCACAATTGCAACTAACGTGAACGCACTTCACACAGTGAATCCTCCAAATAGCTCCCTGCCACTGTGGAACTTTCCAGCCTCCATGCATTTAATCCCTATTAGGTTGGCACCAGCTTGCGCTGAATAATTTGCTGAAAATTGCGTCTTAAGCAATATTCTGTGTAGGCCTCTGCATTTGGCAACTTCAAATATTCGGCAACTCTTGTATGATTTGTTTTTGTATCAGATAATGTCACAATAAGGATATCACATTTGTCCTGAATATCGCTAATAGACAGGTTATAAAGTTCTTCTTTTCTGCAGGCTCCACAAATCCCAAATAAATTAACAATATAGACTAATAAAAAAATTACCAAGCTGCTACTAAAATAATACAAATTAATATAAATTACCTTCATCAGAAGATATGGTTCCTTCTGGGGCTTCCGTCATGAATTTATTTATATCCTCTTTCTTCAGTATAGGCGATTTTTTTTCATTCAGATCCAACAGAATCTCTTTTTAGAATCGCCTTTAGTTTAGGAAAATTTCCAGTGTCAAGATCTTCCTTGGCACGTAATGTCGAATGCATCATTGAAAACTAACCGTTTTTTACTATTAAGAAAAGGAAAATCAGCACTAGATGAATATAATCTTTGATTACCTTTACAGAGAAATAGGCTAGAAGAACATCTTCCTTGATAACAGTAACATTTTTAATCTGTCTCCACTTATTAAACAACCCATATTCTTTTTCATATTTAATTCTGGATTTATTGGGCACAAGTTATTTTTTGCCCATACCGCTTCCTCCAGAACATCTTGCCATATACAATCTTTATCCGTTTTGATTACTGAATGTGAATAAAGCACTCAAAAAATGCACAAAATAGTTGACATTTCAAAACCCTGATATGACAGTTTGATTTTTTAGATAAAAGTTAAATTATTTGAATATTTTGAATGCAGCATGAAATAAAATATTCTATGTACCATGGACGAAAAGTAGCTTTAATGTACTTCACTTTTCGTCCTAAATACATAAATACTATTATTAAAAGAGCATTGTTACGTTCTGACACACCGTATATGCAGGGTGACAATTTGAAAAGTTACAATGGCTATATTTTCTACACTAAAGAAGATATCAAAAACCAAAACATACAATTTCTACAAAAACGTGGGGGAATAAAAATAAGGTGTTTCCAGACCACCCTCGCTCATCCCTGACACCTCTCTGGAAAGCTTATCAAAAATACTTTTCGGCGATACCAAAATTAATGAGATCTAAGTACGAAATGTGAGCAAAATTTTGAGAAAATGTTTTAAAACTAGCTTTTGGGAAAATTAGAAAATAAACGTAAATGATCAAGAAGGATTCCAAGCCTAAAGTTAAGCCCTACTGTGGTGCTAAAACTATTTTCTGCAATAACGCAAATACTTGTTCTTGCCCTTTTTTAATTATTTTATTAAGTGCTCAAAATGGTTTCCATTTTCTTCGGAACAGAAATAAAGTTGATTTTCAAGTACCTCCCTAACGTTCTGAAAAATGTCTCTTGGACAAACATCAGCTATCCTCTGACGCAATTCTTCCAGAGAAGCCGGCTGAGTTTTGTAATCTAGTGATTTAATGTAAACCCATTAACGGCATTAACAGACGTCCATAGAGGTAAGACTAGTTGATCTTGGCGGCCACACAATTGTACCTCTTCTGCCAATCGACTACTTTGGATGACTTTAGTTCAACCACAGCAACATAATGTGGAGGTGTACCATCGTGTTGGAAGAGTAGAAAATCTAAATTGCATTGTAACTCTTGTTGGGGAAACACCTTAACAAGTGTATTAACTTGTCGTTTTTCACCTTATAGTTTGGTGATAACACCCTGTATGTCCGCAGTATGATTGAGTCATAGTTAAAATCCGAATGGATTTATTTCACCTCAGGTAAACAACAATTTGTGTATATAAACCTTCACATTTCAGTTACTCCATAGTCCGAACCTGGATTGTCGGTATAATAGATCCCATTATATGAAACAATCGCTGAAAAACAAATTGTCACGTTCTGTCAAGGAAAACGTTTTTCAAAGTTTAAATTTAATACGTCTTTTTCTCTGTCAATATTGTGTAAAGAACAATATGTCAAATAAAGAAAGATCATTTTTTACCCTCTCAAATGCGAAACAATCCCTGAAAACCAAATTGTCACTGTCTGTCCAGGAAAACGTTTTTAAAAGTTTAAATTTAATATGTCTTTGTCTCTGTCAATGTCGTGTAAACAACAATATGTCAAATAAAGAAAGAACATTGTTTACCCTCTCAAATCCAATAATGGGTTCGACCACTCCGTTCCCGCTTTTCTATCCACAGAAATTAGATTTTAGTGCAGAGTAATCATTCACTCGTAAAGCAGCTAAAACGTTGTAGCTCTGTTGGCGCCAAAATATTGGGCCATTTTCTCATTTTGTTTGCACATATATTTAGAAAATATCTGCTGTACTCTGTTTTCTACGAAAGCGTAGAGCTGCCATGCTAGCATTGTAAAATATTTTCAGGAAAATTTACACTTTTTCTATCAATTTACACATTTTCTGTCAATTTACACTTTGTCTGTCAATTTACACTTTTTCTGTCAATTGACACTTTTTCTGTCAATTTACACTTTTTCTGTCAATTTACACTTTTTCTGTCAATTTACACTTTTTCTGTCAATACACACACTTCTGTCAATTTACACTTTTTCTGTCAATTTACGCTTTTTCTACCGAATTCTACCATTCGCATCTAAGCACACCAATTTTGAGGCGTCACGCATGCGTACGTGCTAATTCATATATTTTTTCAAAATTGTTTTATTCTTTATTTCGGGCATGCCTTGGGCTAGTCTTGTTGGGTTGCGCCCCCGTAGCGAGCGAAGCGTACGGAAGGCCATGCTTGAAATGATATATTAGAACGATCACTGCGCTGCTGCCAAACGCGCAGGTCCGAAAAGTGAAAATTGCCTAAACCCAACAAGACTAACCCAAACTTTACTAGCCCAAGGCATGTCCAAAATCAAGAAAAAAACAACTTTGAAAAATATATGTATTATAATGTACGCATGCATGAAGCCTCAAAATTGGTGTGCCCAGACGCGAATGGTAGAATTCGGTAGAAAATCTTAAATTGACAGAAAAAGTGTAAATTGACAGAAAAAGTGTAAATTGCCAGAAAAAGTATCAATTGACAGAAAATGTGTAAATTGACAGAAAAAGCTCTACGCTTTCGTAGTTTTCCTTGGCCAAGCTCGGATAAGAAACTCTTTTGGGCGTTTTTACGCATTTTCTCGAAGACAGAAATGCCATAGCGTCTCGTCTCTCCTGTTCCTGTTCATGAAGATGAAGATGAAGATGGAAGATGGAAGAAGGTAAAATGGCGGTTGGAAGTTTGTAGTAGACAAATCTATTGTTGTACTCGAGATTCGATTGAAATGTTCGAAGTCTTACATCCCTGGTGGAGTAAAGTTGAGAGAATTGCAGAAGCAAAGTAACAAGGTATTTTGTGTGAACGGAAAGGCAGTTAGTTGCATTATTAAAAGAACGTTAATTAAATTCAGTAACGAAAAAAGTTGATGTTGGATTTAAATAATCAAGAAGTTTTGTTAGCCATTTAATAATAGTTAACCTTATCTACAGTACCTATTTAGTTTTATGTATGAAAGGATAAATGCTTGAAAGTAGTTAGAAATCATTGTATATATTAATCATATTTAGTGCAAATTAAATCTTGCATTATTAAACTATGTAATACCTAAAATAGATGTTTCAATTCACACCCTATGAATAAAACCCCATCACCCTATTTTGATACAGTCCACTAATTAAAGTGGTTAATTATAAAGTTAATTTCCACCCCCACCTTTGTCGTCATAAATGATTTAAGAATAAATTGTTTATACCTACCAAGCCTCTTTGGTTTTCAGGTTCATGAACAATCGAGGGCTCTATAGTTTGGTGGAGTATGTCATCATAATCTTGGCCGGTTAAATTTCCTTTAATAAAAAATTACCTACGATATTGTTTTCCAGTAATCTCGCATAAATGACTTTTTGGGGATATTGAGTGTTCCCCTCTGTAAAAATGTGGATTAACGTCACTCCAGTAGCGACAGTTCACTGAAGAAAATATTTTTATAAATTCGTATGTTGCTGTAATTCTCCCTGCCATGGTTTCACAAAATTCTCTGGATCATCGTCGCTAAGTTCTTGCAATTTTTTCATTTTGTATTGGTGAAATGTATGCATTTCATTACTTTCCTAACGCATTATCTGGATACGCAGGTAACTGCTGCCTAATGACGCGTTGACCAGTAACCTCCAATGTCAATCTGCGTATATTCATCCAGAACTTTAGGTGGTTGTCTTTTTTTATTACCAACAGATCCAGTTTCTTGAAATTTTTGGTCTTTTGATATCTTTTTAGTGCAAAAAATATAGTCATTCTCAGTGTTTAAGATTTCACCCTGTATGAACAAAGTAGCAAATTATTGCTGTCAGTGAGCAGGGATGAGCTGGAGCTAAAAAAAGCGAGGGTTCCGAACCAAACAGTGACGCTAAAATTTTCACTGACAAAAACAGAGATATCATTTATTTTATTGAAAAACCAAAAATAAACTTTGAACAAAAATATAATTTTGGGCGAAAAGTGCAACAAAATCGCCCAATACCACCAGGTATTTGAAAGCAGTTTTATTGCAGAAATATGAAGGCTTAGTCTAAGGTTTCCATGTAATTTTTGTTGACCTTTACATCTCCAGTTATTTGCTGCATTATTGAACGATAAGTCCCTTTAAATGCAGAAAGTTGTACAGAACTTGACGAGAAAATTCATCAAAACTGGTTTTATCATTGAATCAACCATTAATATAATTAAATAATTTTTTTTCTGAAAAAGTATGCATAAAAATGGTACTTTATGCATAAGCTGCAAAATATTGAGTATATGGAAAATCATATTTCAATTGGCAATTTAAAAGCTTTAAGCTGGTGTAGAAATATACTCAAGCTATAATAGGCTAATAACACATATGATCCAATTTTAAAAATATTGTCTTTATGTTTTAGCGCTTTTAATCGCACTCCGCTTTATGGGGCATTTCAGTGGCATTTTATTGCTTTTGAAAATATTTTTTATTGGGTGATTATACGTGTTTTCATTGTTCTTTAGAACGTCTTTTATTCTTCATAGCAGAGCAAAGTACCTAGCTATTAATTTGCAATAGATCGTTTATTGCAACTATACTTAATTTTGTTTTATAGTAGATGTTTATTATGTTTTCCTTTTTGTATGTAAATGTTTAAAAATGACAGCCGTTGATGAACCCTTACATAAGAATTTTCTGAGTTGAGAAAGATGCTTGTCAGTTAGTTTGTAGATATTAGCAATTACTGAATTAAAATATTTTAAATATACGTTCAATGTTAGCTAACTTTATGTAAGTGCATGAGTACCAATTAAAATACGGTCAGCTTATACTCGGAGGCGCTTTGGTGTTCGCTGCATATATTCATGCATTCAGGTTTCAGGCTCGATTCTCCAACATTTCGGCCATTTCATAATTCAGCTGGCTGAAAACTTTTGAACGCTTGGCGAGAACTTGATTATGCATAATTCTGATAATACTGAACAATTAAATTAATCATATTCTCTTATTGTCATGAAGTTGTCCACGCCACTGATTGGAATATCTATTCTAACACACCGGTGCGGCGCATTATGAAGGAAACTACCAGGTCGTTTTAGAAAGTTCTAATCAAAATGCTATTTGTATAATCTGTAAATTTTAGGTATATTGTAGAAATAACTACAAATGCATTTAGAAGTGTGATAATAAAAAAAGGTGTGTGCTTAAGACCAAACGACAGAAGTGAAAACTTCAACAAGACGAAATTAATGTTATGAAATAAAAGTTTTTTGTATGTGCTTCACATAATAATAATATTTAAAATATATGCAATTGCTGAGGTAAACTTTAGCTTGATCTTCTTGATTTGAAACAATAGGTTTATGGTAACTAAAATATGAAATGAATACTTTTGAATTCTATCTACTAAATATGTAAAAAAAACTTCGTTAATCGTCGTTACATGCCAAGGCTATAGCCTTCGATGTTTAAAGTAAAATTTTTCGTCAAAATTTGCCATAAAATCGGCAAAAACCGCTGCTTTTCGCTTGAAAAATATCAAAGTCTCCGATCCTGGCCTATTTTCTTGGCTTCAGAGCGTTTTAATTAGATTTCAGGCAAAAAGATCTACTTAGTTAGGTACCACAAAAACTATACGCATCGATATGCTGATTTTACCTCGATCGCAAAAAAAATTCTAAACTTTGCGATCCTCGTCCATTTTTCCACTTGAAACCGTTTCCAAAGATATTTCCCGCAATCAAGTGTATAAATCTACGTATCTTAACCGATACGTCATGTCAAAATACTAGAAGTCGTATTCCTTCAAATTTCTTATAATGCATCAAAAGCAAAGCTATAATCTATTTAACTCGTAAAAATGCCAAACTATGGATTCTTGACAATTTTTTACGATTTTCTGCATGTTTCCCTTTAACATCGATATTTTCGTATTTCCCGATCTCGTACGGAAACTTGTTATAAAACGTTTTTATAGCAGAGATGTCGATGTTTACGAATATGGAATTGGTTTTTTTTAAGATAGCTATACATTGGCTGGCATGCATGATTAAATTAGATTTTTCAAACTGAAAATCAAAAAAATAACCAAATCGATATTTTCAATCGTATCGACGCGATGTTTTAGTATGTTGTACTCGTAACCCTCCTGTCTAATGTACGGAAGAGAAGTGTCACCGGTTAGATAATGCCTTTTAAAATTTTTAACAGATGAGGGTAATGCTTCAGGAGTGTATGAGGGTGGTCCGCAAAATGCCTCATTCAGTGTCGAACTGACACACTTAAAGCCCAGCGGTCTAATAAGGGAGAGCCCCACAAGGGCGGTGCTGAATCGTTATTCTGATTTAAGGATGGATTTAAATTCTGCTCAAGGAGGAACACGGCATTCTATTTTATCAAAATTATACTTTTTTAAATGGTCAATACCGAAGAATTTGTGAAATTATATAAAACCACCTATGAAAATGAGAAAAAAATAATTACCTTTGCAACACGTTTTTCTGATTGAACCCAAAGTGTAAGTAAAGATTTTTTTTCCCAATTAATTAAAAAGGAACCTAGCCCCGGAGAGTTGTGTTACAAAGCCCGGCCCCTGTCGTGGGGTCGTTTGAGCGCCACCCGTTCTAGCCAACTAAACGGAAAAAGCTCTGCTGGTGTTGTACAGGGTGGCTAGGTCAGCTCATAAAATCAACCGGTACTTAGTACTTAATTTCAAACTAACAAGAAAACGAGAATATAGGCGGGATTATAATCAATTAACTTAACCTATCAAAAAAAAACACAATCTAAATATTTAAGGAACAATACATTTGCTACTAAGCTATTTCTTTTTTTTTTAAACACAGCAACAATCTATCTGGAGAAAAATGTTAAATTGAAATGTAGTTAATTAAAGACAAAAAAAAATGATAAAATAAACAGAGTACAATATGGAGATTGTACGGAGACCAATTCAGTTGTTAATACGGGCTTCTGTATGCCTTACAACTAAATGCCTTAAATATTACTATAAAGTGATCACTTTGACGTCCACTAAGCTAATTACAACTAGGTATGCCTGCGCTAATAGCTGCACCGATTTTGAATGTAGCAATGATAATATGCAGCAGAACTAGAATAAAGCTATTGAAAGCGTGGCTGTCGATGCTTGATTCATATTATAAAAAGATAAAAATCAGAGCGGTTATTAATGAATGAAAAGAATAAAATTATTGAGCCAACGGTTGACTTTTATTAAAATGAGATAAATTCGGAGCAATCAGATTAACTGGTCCGATAAACCAGGGAATAACTGTAAAAAAAGTTAATGAGCTACCTCAGTACTCGGCGTTCAATGTTTGCTTTATATTAAGGAGAAAAAACGACGAGCGATTATATTAAACGGACAAACCCAAGAATTAATGACACATAAAGCTTCTTGTACAATATCCCAAATCCGGTCGTCGAACTCTGGTGGAGGCGCCGGGCCTCCACCAGAGGAATTGGCTCTCGATGGCCCCGAGGGAAGATCTAGCCGAGGTCTCGATAGCTTGTGGTCAAGATAAGTGCTGCTGGTAAAGCCTGCTTCCAACCCATTAGAACAGGGTGACTCTAGCGGCAAGTAAAGGTTGCCCTCCGGAAAAAGGTGGTGGACCTCCGAAAAAAGCCCTGAAATAATCCAGTGCGCATTAAACAATGCCTCCTTACTTCAATAAAAACCATATCCCCCTTCGCAGGAATATATTTTCTTTATAAAACAAATTCCCCCAAAAAAATTTATCCATGAATTTTCAATGACCATTGGCAAATAAAAGATGTACCAAGGTACAGACAACCTGAATATAACAAAGATAGGGATGAATCACCCCTAAAAGAATATATAAACTGCCCCATATGATCAAAATTAAAGTTACATTATAATAAAAATTCGGATTAGATAAAATGGAGTAGATAAGATAACATGTGAGTCGCAAAAGCAAATGGCGATATATGCACACGAAAAATGTAACACAGATAAGCAATTAAATCATTAATTTAGGCAAAACGGTAGCAATAATTACCTCCATCGTGTGTGAGTGAGGGCTAACTATAAGAGATTCGACGGTCTCGGTCTTGTATGACGAACGTGGGAAGCCTCTAAAAAATAATGGGAAAAAAACCGTTAGCATCACGGCGTTGACGCGCTTCACATACAATAGAAAAAGAAATCCAGAGAAAATGCTTACCTAATACAGCAGTATTTAGATCCCGATTAACCGGTCGTGTCAAAACACCAAGAGATTCCACAGAATATCCCCAATAAATGGGTTGAATTAAATCACAAATTAAATGTGGGGTCTCTATACGACTGTACTAGAACAGAAAGCTTCTCTCCTCGCCGACTGGTCAAACTAGAAGGAACTCTCGATCGTTTTCGTCAATTTGCCTTTGCTTATTTCCGATTAAGAAGTAGGGATGGACTGAAACAAGCCCAGCGATTTCGATACGGGGAATAATTCCAAGACAATAAACGCCTTAATTCTCGTTTATTAAGGATGATAAACGACGGCGGAAGCCACGGATAGTGAGCTAAAATATCATTTTTCAAGAAATGCTAGGAAATACTCTCACGAGAATGATAAACCTTCAAAAATCTAAATCGAGAGCGACAAACACGGATGGATAGCCCATCCCTATTATTTGACATAAACCTCACAAAAGCTAGTCTGCCGTATAAAGCGATAAAGGTATTTAAAGCAGATGTCCAAAAACGATCTAACGATCTTCAGAAATGGAAGCCGGTAATTGGTGCTCCGCCACCAAGGAGTTCCCAAAAGGTTATTAAATATGCCAACAAAATTAAAATATGGATCAACAAGTCAAATACAGCGTATTTGCAAGCTAACAGAAAAATATAAATCGGTTCGTTGACCGTTCCACGGTAATATGATACAAATCAAGCCAAGTTATCTTAATAATAAGGTGCGTCGCTTAACAACTAAAATAAATAAGAGTCACAACGTGTTATAAATGCTAATACAAATATATAGCTAACCTACACTTCTGGAAATGGAATCTGGAAATGGTGAGAGGGTGGGCTTGAAAGGCCGCAGCACTTAGGCCCCATTGGACCCCCTGTGCGTCCTCGTCCAGCCTAGTGTTGTAAAAAAGGCGGCCATGTTGCCCGAGGAAGCTGTTCTAAGAAAAGCCATGGTTGGCCATCGTTCTCCCAAAATGGATTCCCTTAGTTCCGAAACAGCGTCGCAATCGCAATTAAAATATAGTTCATTCATATGAATTGTAAGCAAATTAAATTAATAAATTTAGAATAATTAATAAACCGATGCGTGCAAAATACAGCATCTTTTTCCTTAAATGCGGCATATAAATGAAATTTTAAAATTATTTGACATTGGCAAAATCGAATTGTCACAACTTGACTATAAAGTGCATGTTGAAAAATGTTGCAATACTTGTATTGTAAAGTTGATTTTAATAGGCCTGTGATATTAATCGTTTTCTTCAGAATCAGAGTGATTTTTTCTAATTTTCATAGGTGGTCTCAGGAAAAATTGTGTAAATTATTCTCGTGTAAAACTCTTCATTCTCAGAGGTTTTCCGCATGTTTGAAAATGAAAAGTAGTACCTTAACCTTCCAATACTTGTTATGTAATATACAGACTCCATATAATCTAAATTGTATTTTTTTTTAAAAAGCTTCGCTTATTTCCAGTGAGGTAATTAGGAAAGTTTGATGAGGATAATTACACGAAGCCTACCAAATTGGAAACAAATTGAAATGCACATTCAATACAGATATTAATTAAATTTTCAAAATAAGGTGCACATAAGAATGATATTGTCTTAGTATATTCGATAATAATATTTCTCCAATTAATTTCGGGTTAAATCCAGCAATTTGTATCCATGTTCACACACACACCGCTCGTCGAGTGCCATATGATCTCCCTTTCATGTGTGTGCCACTGTCATAAAAAATGTCTCGAAAAGTTTTGCTATCTTTTTTAACAATACCTTTATTTGTTGTCCGCCGGAAAAGGAGAAGGAGGCCACATATGTATCTGCCTTAACTAAAAGGAAATATTTAACATTTGGTAAGTCTCAGGAACGTGAACCTTCATTTTGTATCGAAGCCTCTTGTTCTGACTGTGCCATCTACAAGTTAAAGTAAAATAAATATCCCCCTTTCCCACTCGGCATTTGAACTATAGCCTAATCTGCATGCTTCGAAGACAGCTCGTTCTGACCTACGCATCATTAATTGCAACTTCTGAAGTGAAACTAATAAATAAATAAAATTAAAAGATAATGACCCTGCCAACATATTTGTAAAAAAATTATATTTTTCACTTTTTGTGCCCTATTGTTTTCATCTTTTTCTTTTCGTACTGTTGTATTCCTTGTTTCACCCTACCATCAAACTATCCAAAAAACTTATTCAACTGTTAGCAATTACTCGGAACTTATTCGCCATTAGATAGTTGCGTGCAAACGGAAGTTCTGACAAATTTGCATGTGTGGTTTAAAAAACAAAAATTTCGTGTAGTCCTTCATGACTGAGGAGAAACAAACAGATAATTAAATGAAAATTGAAAAGTCCCCAAATTATTTTCCAATATTTTTATTCCCCCACGGTTTTGTAGAAATGGTATTTTTTTGGTTTGTAATAACTTCTTTACTGTAGAACACATAACCATTGTCAGTTTTTAAATTTTGACCCTGTATTAGCAAAGTAGCATATTATTGTCGTCAGTGAGCAGGAACGGGCTGGGGCTAAAAAAGGCGCGGGTTCCGAACCAACCAGTGATACTAAAATTTTCATGGAAAAAAAAAGAAGAATAATTACTTTATTTTACTGAAAACAAAAAAAATCGCACAAATATAATTTTGGACGAAAAGATCAACAAAATGAAAACGAAATCGCCCAATATCACCAGATATTGAGAGCTGTTTTCTCTCCGTAGTCTAAGAAGGTTTATGATTTTGTTTACCTTTACATCTCCACTTATTTGCTTGCACAGGATTATTTCGAAACATCCAAATTCTCAGATTCTGACTTATTTTCCTGACTTCTTTTAAAATTAGATTTCAGACAATCAAATCTATTTACTTACCGCAAAAACTATACGGATCGATATGTTGATAGTTGATGTTAAATGCCTTAAAATCGACAGAAACTGTACCTTATCGCCAAAAAATTTCCAACTTTTTTGTAGTAGAGATATCGTGAATATGGAATTGTTCTTTTCAAGATAGCTATGCGTTGCCTGGCATGCATGATTCAATTAGATTTTTCAAAATGAAAATCAAAAAATAATTAATTTGATATTTTCAATCATATAGACGCGGCTTTTGATATGTTGTACTCGTAAACCTTTTCTTTAATGTCGGAAGTTTGGTTGCTCCAGATTACTCGGTATTCCAAGAATAAAATATTATGTGGTGACGTGTCGTGTCAAAACTGGATATGGCGAAAAGTTTAAATTTAACTAGCTCAACCTATATAAAAGGCATCATCAATAGTAAAGTGTCCTCTTGTACCGTTTTTGGCGTAAATGCTCGTCAAGTGATCAGCTTTTCCATATAAAAAAAATGCAAGAAAAATTAATACCCTCATTTTTTCCTGATATTTTCAAATCAGGGCAGGATCTAGAGACTTTTCTCCTAGGCAAATTCCCTATCGAACGGTCATCTCGTTTTTTTTCAATCCTCGTGACTTCTTCGATTCTCACCAATTTGAAAAGGGTTCGGACGACCGTTAAAAACGTGTTCAGAAATTTCATCAAAATTAATTAATTTATTTTTAAAAATCGCATATTTGTCGTAATAACTCGGAAACGGAAAATAGGACGTCGGCTGCCCCCAAGCGTTGCCTAATAACGTGCCAAATCGAAATCTCTACGCTTAGCCGTTTTCGAGAACAAGACTGAATATTAAAAGAAAGGCTTGTATGAATTGCAAATTTTCGCACGTAGAAGGCTCATTTGTTTACATGCTAGGACTGTGGTCTCTAAACATAACACTTCTAGGACCGATCGTAATATTGTCACAAAATATTATTTATACTGCGATATTAGCCAATAAAAATGTTTTATTAATGAAGAGCTTTACCAATATTACATTCCAATAGACCGTAAATATTAAACAAAGTCAGTGAGCTGGATGGGGCTAGTTCCAATGGTGTGTATTAATGCCAACCATATAGACGCTAAAATACTCATTGATACTTTACTTTACTTTTTCGAGTCCGGAAAACTACAATTTCTGAGCCCAGTAACAGGCTGTGTCCAATGCTTGTTGATTGTTTGTCCATAAAGCGTCGAGGGTACATATTTGTGGACAGTTAGGGCAGATAAGTAGGTGTTCCATATATGTATAGCTCCGCAGTCGCACTTGTCGTCATTTCTATCCAACAGGCCCTATCTGATGAGATTGATCTTAACAGGGGCTACACCAGTTCTGATGCGATTCAACATTCGCCAGGTTGTCCAGTCGCTTGATGTTCCGCTCGGTGGGAGTGATGTTATTGAAAAACAGGCGGGTGGTTCATCCAGGAAGCGCCTTCTTGATTTTAGTCTGCCCAGTTGCGCCTCGTGTCCAGATAGTGAGTGACGCTCATCGAAGGTCTGTTTAATTCTCTCGGTGTATTCGTAGGCTCTTCTACGCGAGTCAGGGTCTGAGAGGCCCGAAGCTTTGTACAGTTTTTCCAGTGGCGTGGGTTTCATGCAGCCGGTTATAAGCCTGCATGTTTCGTTCAGGCTGACATTCACTTTTTTGGCGTGAGTGGATCTGCTCCACACTGGACAGGCATATTCCGCTGTCGAAAAGCATAACGCCTGCGCTGATGTCCTTAGTACTGTTGGTTTTGCGCCCCACTTGCTGTTTCTGAGCTTCCTCAAAAGACAATTTCGCGCCTCCACCTTCTTCCGCTTTTTTTCACAATGGAACCTGTATGTTAGGGAGCGGTCTAATATGACTCCAAGATAGGTAGGTACTGTGTGCTCTAGGTTGTTGTTATCCCAGGTAACGTTGAGCTTTCTATTTGCCTGTCGAGAGGGGAGGTGGAAAGCGTTGACTTGGGTTTTGGATCCGGCCTTCGAGAGTTATCCTGATATTAAGTGGACATCATACTCAAAGCAGCTTCCAGTTTTTGCTCTACCTCTACGAAATTTAAACTTTGCGCTGTGATGCCCAGGTCATCGGCATATACAAAGTTTCTGGTAAAGACTGGTGTTGGTTGGTCGTTGGTGTAGAGATTGAAGAGGATTGGTGCTAGTACGCTGACCTGAGCCAAGCCGTTTTTCTGGGTTCGCCATCGACTTTTTTTTTGCCTTCAAGACTCACGTAGAATTGTCTGTTTTGTAGCAGGGATTCTACCATTTGAACAAGTTGGTAGTTTTTCACTGTATCATAGACTTTATACAGCAAGTTTCTGTGATTGACGGTGTCGTACGCAGAGCTTAGATCAATGAGTGCCAAGCCTGTTATTTGTTTATTCTCGAATATATCCTCGATGTGTTCCGTCAGTGCTAGTATTTGGCTGATGCAAGACTTCCCAGGTCTGAAGCCGGCCTGCTGCAGAATGATTTTTGAGTCAACAACCGTCTCTAATCGTTATTAGAGCTTGTATAGGTGACAAAGAAGCGATATGGGGCGGTAGCTTTTTGAAGACTCAGGGTCTTTCCCAGGTTTTAGTAGTGCTACGACTTTCGACTTCCTCCATACTTTTGGGATCTGTAATGTAACTCGACAGGTATTAAAAAGTTTCAGAATCCAGTTTTTTGCTATTGTTCCGAGGTTTTTGATTTGCTCTACACACATGTCGTCTTCTCATGCTGCTTTACCATTTTTAAGTGAGTTTATCCCTTTATTTAGCTCTTTTATGGTAAAGGGCGTGTTAAAGTCGGTTTTCTCGGTTGTTGGAGACCGACTGATGCGTTTTTTGGCATTTTTTGTCCGATTTGCCGTTGAGGAGCAGTTGGTGAGCTACTTGATTAGCAGTTACATTTGACGGCGCTTTGTTTTGCTTTGGGTCTCCATTTAGCTTTTTGATTAAGTTCCAAGCCATCTTGCTGCTGTGCGACATATCAATTCGCTCAAGGGTGTCTATCCACTTTTTTTTTCGAGCCCCGCTCAGTGCTATCATGAGCGCATTACCGCAGACTATAGTTTTCTAGCTATAGGTCTTTGTTAAAAAGTTCTTCGTACTTGTTTAAGGTCTCTTTAGAGGCTTCTGACAGCCCCGGTATAAAATGTTGCCTGCAGCCTCTTGGTATGTGACGCTTTGATACCCTTTGTAAGATTTGCAAAAAGGTTTGGTACTTTTCTGGTGATGGGTCTAGGTTTTCGAGTTCGGCATCTAGATTAGCTGAGTATTCGGGCCAATTTGCTTTTTTGAAATTAAAACGTCTTCGAAAAGGCATCTCAGCTGTTTTGATGACTGAATAGACTTGAACTCCGATAGGTCTGTGTTGAGTCTTTGGCAATGCATCATAGACGTGTTTTATGCATAAGTCTTGGATCTCTTGGCTCACAAATCAGTTATCGGGATAATAGCCGCGTTTCCAGATCTTGCTGTTGAACGAGCATGGCAACTTTGGATCGTTTAGAAGAGAAAGGTTGTTGACTTCTGCCCACTCTTCCAGAAGTTGCCCATTTGTATCGGTTTCATTGTAGCCCCAGGACGTGCTATGACAGCTAAAATCTCCGACGATAAACTGAATCTCCTGTCTCCCATAGTTCTCCGGCATTTCTAGTTTCATTTCACTCATTGGTAAAAAAGACGTATACAACATATTGCATTATTATGATTGAAAAACAAAAATGCATAAATTATTTTGTGCGAATTGTAAAAAGTAAAAATGCAAATAAATTAAACAGACTATAAAAGACCAATAAATGGCGACCAAAATGAAATGTGCAAGATAAAGATAAAACTGAAATAAATATGTACGGTACTTTAAACTAAAGGCATTTAAACAGAAGATTGAAAAGGGTTTTGCCGAATTTAGTTAGTGAAGAAATATTGCCTTCATCTTTTACGGCATTAACATGTTTTCTGTAACCATTAAAGTAAATATTTCCAAATGCCTTTCAGTTGATGACCCTATTTTAAATACCTTTCGTATGCTATCGAACTAAAGGATAGGGTTAAAAAATATTTGTTTACTAGATTGCAAGAATGTTTGAATTATCCTGTAGGAGAGATAGATAAATATACCGTACAAGGTTCATCAGTACCTTCATGATGACGATGTAGATGATGAATTTCCGACATTTTTGAGTTTAATCGAAGGTTCTACATAGGTTGACCAAGCTACGCAAAATTGAAAAAAATTAGAGATTCAGAGATTCTTGGAAAAGTTAGCTATAAGCTGGGTTAGATTGGGTTAATTTATCATAATATACTTACTTGGCTTTTACTCTCCATTCGGCGTTTGTTGGGAATCTTATGTCAAGGAGTACTTACATACAAACGCAACTAAAACTGATTGGCAAGCAAATCAAAGGAATAAAAAAGGAAAATTATTAGAAAGTGCATTTGTGGGCATTCGCATTATTCAATAATTAACATTTTTTAGACCTTATTCTCATTTTTAAGCCTTTCGCTGTCTAAAAATAAAAATAAGCTAACCACAGACGTCGAATATAAACTGATTTTTAATCTACAAACACGTTAAATATATTCTGAAATTCGGTTAAAATTTTGTTAGACACGATCACTTTAATTATTGGACTTTTGTTGTTAAATAATTGGTCTGCAGCAACGACTACAATGGGTATAAATGAAATAGAATATAAATTTCGAAATAAATTCTAAACTGCGACAAAAATGCTCTGTATTAACAGAAAGAAAGAAAACAACAAATTATCATAACAGTCAAGAAGAATATAAAGAAAGGAACACCAGAGCATACGGCGATGCACAATCAAATAAAAAAAGTAAATATGACATTAGAAAACACAATGCAAAACTCATGGAAGCGGTAATAGAGAACAACAACAAGTTATTATTTTATACAAAAAATTATGATAATCTTAACACTCTGCCATAAACCCCTTGCCACACTCATATAAATAAGTCACCAACGTACCTACAAACAAGCTATGTATAGCGTAAGGAAGGAGAAGAAGAAGAGAAAGCCTAAACGCGCCGAGCAAAACTGTGACATTATTATTATTGCCGAATGAAAGGCAGCCTCACTATCACAAACCCCCAGACTTTTGGATGAGGTCATATAGTTAATAGAGATTATGGAAATCTCTATTTACTTATTCGTTTATTTATTTTATTTTAATACTGTCGACACTTGACAAATAGAAATTAAGAATTAATAATAATGCCACTTTGAACACCATTATTTCAACCATTAAAAACGATCCGTATATCTCGGTGCCGACCATATGAAGAGCATGCTAAATAAAACCTTCACATCTAGCTTGTGATGCTACCATCAATTCTGCATTGCTAATTAGTGTGTGGTGTCTCTCTACTTCTTGCTCCTATTTGTATCTCACAGCAAAATGGTTCTAGAACTGTTAAGGCTGATTTTCATATATAGGACTGCGCACCGACTGTGCACCTACCGTGTCGTTGTCGCTGTAAATCAAAAAATTGTATGTTCCGACCTTCAATCCTATTGTGAAAAAGTAGAATACCCGCGACGGCCGCAGCTTGGTAGGCGCACAGTCCTATATATGAAAATCAGCCTTAAGGCAACTCTGACCTTTCTGGGTATTTTATTAGTTTTTTGATGTCTTGCCTTTATCCACAATACGGAAACAGAATTTTTGCACTCGATGCCCGTTTCGCTGACCATCTTAGCATCATTAGGAGATGATTAAAACTTTTAGTTTAATCATCTCATACTGATGCTAACATAGTTAGTGAAACGCGCGTCAAAAGCAAAAATTCAGTTTCGGTATTGTGGATAAAATTGTGCTGTAATAACGCTAAAGTTACTCTTTATACAAAAAGGGGTGATATAATATAATTAACATCGAAAATTACCCCCAAAAAGCCTCTTGCGACAGGCATATAAATTACTCACTAACATCATCGACAACAAATAAATTTGATGGCTAATCGACCGCCAGAGCAGACAGGATATCATTTCGTAAGGGCCATAACATCATCGAACAAATACAGAATATCAAAATATTAATAGAAAAATGCACCAAATACAATTTTAAAATATATTTGACATTCGTTGATTACAGCAGGGCGTTTTGATTCTATAGAACTATGGGCCAGATTTCAAAAAATTATTGAGGCAATAATAAACTCAAAATTAAATACATTTACGAAAAAAGTAAGGTCGGGAAAGACCTGAAAATCCAAGAATAGTTATTCGGTAGGAAGTGAGGCAGAGACAGGGAGATACAATTTGCGTGAATTTCTTCAAAGGCATTGGGAGATGCTTGTAAATGAATAAAGTGGAAATAAAAAGAACATGGCATAATATAGATTGTCTCCCAAGAGCTGACGGAAAGTCCGACGATCAACACTCCAGAATAATTAAGTATTATTACAAGAAATATAAAAGAAGCGTAATGGATAGATGGGGAAGACGAGAGGAGGTTAATGTCTAGTAGTTAATGAAAAGGGGCTGTCAAGGAAAAAGAAGAATTAGAGAAAGACTAGGCGTGTCGAGCAAAACTATGATATTCCTATTATTACATAACGAAATGCAGCCTTACTATCACAAACCCATGGACTATTTAGGTTGAGATCATCTAGTTAGTAAAGATTGTGAAAACGTCTGTTTGTTCATTTATTTATCTTTATATACATCATCACATAATGTCACTTTATAGATAGAGAGAGAAATAGTTAGGTTTATTCATGTCAGCATACAAGAAAATGCATTTAAAAGTAGTACAATAAAAAATACAAAATTAAATCTGGGCCTAATATACTCAAACATAGTTAAAGACACCAACACAGTAAAGGTACATTTTAAATTCACAATCTCATCAAAGGAATGACAAACATTTTCTGTAAGAAAAATTCTGGAAAGGAACTTCCCTATCAGCGAGAGAAAGGTAATCAAAAAATTTTATTGCCCAGTACCCTGAGCCATTCTGACAACTTCTTAATCTTTAGTACGCTGATACCAGATGATCTCTATTTCGAGTATTATGATCGTGAACATCCTGATGACTCATAAACTCAGACATATTAACACGCACATAGAGAAGGTTCTCCAATATATACCCAGATCATAGAGTGAGTGTACCTAGAGTTTTAAGTGCATCTTTATAGTCATCGCTGAAGCCCGATCCTGATATTACTCTTATAGCTTTTCGCTGTAGGCCAAAAAGATGGTAGGTATGACCCCGTGTTAGGACGACATAGGACAGATGGAAGTGGAAGATTGCAAAGTATGCTGATCAAAAAGCACCCCGGGAGATACAGCACGTGATATTTTGAAGCACATATAGATTTTTTTAGTTTTCCTGTCAGAAGTTTTATGAAAGTATTCTATTGAGGCCCTGGATCAATATGGACTCCTAAAAATTTCATACTAGACTCAGTTGGCTGTGTCTAGATTCCTTATAGCAGATGCCATTGTATGCGTCTTATATTGATTATAGAGTAGTCTGTTTGATGCAAACCATATTTCTGCTTTCTGAAGAGCCCGTTGAGATTTCTCCATCGACAACTCCAAAGTGCAGTCACTGCAAGAGATTGTTGTGTCATCGGCAAACAGCGTATATTTAGAGTCCGAATCTACAAGTGGTAGATCATTTATGTAAATTAAAATGATTACTGGTCCCAGAATTGAGCCTTGTTGGACTCCTATATTGATTTCGCCCTCAGACAATGGCACTCCAATCATCCTCACAATTTGACTCTGTCCCTAAGGTATGAACTTAAAGATTAATGCTGTCAATATGCACATTGTACTGCTAAAGAGTTGTATGATCCATGCAATCAAATGCCTTGCCTAGGTCACATAACAAGGCAATGCTCTACTCCAGGCTGTGGAAGCTTTCAGGAATGCCAGAAGCCAACTTCAAAATACCAATTACAGTTTCATTCTTACACTGTCAAAAAATGAGAGAGACGGCATTGCTATGCTCTTCTCCACTATTTTGGCTACAGTTGATAACAGGGATATAGGTCTATAGTTCAGGGGCACTTCAAGATCTCCCGCTTATGCAATGGGATAATAATTGCATGCTTAAGAGCTTATAGAAATGTTATTCCGGCAATACAAAGGTTGATGAGCCTTATCAGGGGAATAACAATGATATCCTTGATTGTTTTGATCAATTTAGTATACAGGTCAAATATATCAGGGCTGTTTTTGTTAATATTGCGAAAGCCATTAAAACGTACTTCTGAGAAGCAAAAAAAATGTTTTAAAAAGCTATTCTATTTTTCTGAAGTTGTTTATTGGGTTTATGTTGGTAGCAGAGATATTTTTTATAAGTATGCTACATTTGAGAAATAAATTGTTCAAAGAGTAGGGAGTAATGTTACAAATTGTTGAGTTATTTTTATGCTGATTTCCTTTATGTTTATTTGTCATATTATACTCTTAGCAGGTTTTTCAGATGAATTATTGTTAAGCCTTTCATTGTTTTTAATTTTAGCTATATCACTAGCCTTTTTATAACCCAAACTATCCCTCATCCTTTTTATTTATTCAGATAGAAAATGCATGTCATCAAATCAAGCTATTTTGTTCCTCTGATCAGACCTCACAATATACCTCCTTTCAGGGAAGGACGATAGAGATACCCTTTCCATCAGTTCCATAAAACTTTTTAATAATGTTGGTAGTAATATCATTAATAAAATCAACTGAACTATCAGTTACAAGATTGTTAAAATTAAAAAGTTCCCTCTCAGTTATAGGTCTCTACATACGTATACATTGTTGTCATCGTGTTTTGCCTGTGTGGACTAGACCTTAAGCTGATCCGAAGTATTAAGCTCCCGTACATTAGTAGTCAAAATTACTGTGTCAGTAGACACAAAAATATTATCTAAACATGTCATCCCTAGTTGCACCACCTATCTTGCTTGTGATGCTACCATCAATTCTAAATTTTCTGTTCGAATTTATGATAAACGTTTTGGTTTTGTAGTATTCTGGTTCCCCCTGTAATTTATCCCAGTAACATATTTCTACTTCTTAATCCTATTTGTATCTCAGAGCCATAGAGAAAATCGGTCCTTTTGAAATATTGTATTACTTTTTTCGTTTTCTTGATTCCTTGTCACCCAAATAAGTATGACATGTTTGTTGTTTAAAAGTTATTTATCTGATTCTTGACATTCTCAGATCATTTGGATGTTAAGGCGGTAAGATCTATAACTTCTAATTGAGTTATTTATGATAAATTTAAAGACACTTAACTTTTTAGCTGTTCTTCTTTTTCGGTCTTGCGGTAAGAGGTCAGAAAAAGAAATGGGCTATGATTCCTTCTCTAGTTCGTATTCGTTTTTAGAATATTGCGATTGCCCAAATTCTCAAAAGTGGTTAGGCGTGTTTTCCAATATGTAAAAAGTGCTTGACTTGTTATTTATTTATTGGCTTCATTTGCTTTCAAATCCCATAGAAAGCGCATACATTGATGTAACATAGACAATTTTTAGTACATATAATAAAAAAGCTCGTTTCTCTCAATAAAATTTATATATCTGCATAAAGAAAGGCAGTTTTTAATTGATACTTTCGCAACACGATTTCTACGTTGCGCTGCTGGTTAGATACAAAGTGAAACTTGTATGTATTGTTACGCCTCTCTGTGTCTAGAAACTCGTCGTCTGGTGCAAACTGCATTGTTTATTGTTTGTTCAGTACACGCTTTGCCTCTGCAGTTTGAAATTCTATTCAATGGTGTCGAACTGTAATCCTTAACAATACTTCATTACTTTATCGTGAAGTATTAACAATTTTTTCGACTCTATCATTGTTGGTTAATTTCCTTTCAGATAATTTTGATTTTTGTTTGATGCAGCGTAAAATTAATGTCTGATGGAATGACGAACGATGAGATAGCGGATGCTAAACTTTAATAGGGAATTCTACGATATGTCCAGTATACCAATGCTTCTATTTCAAAACTTGTGATTATTCGACAATTGGTCACAGGATTACTGGTAATTCCATGGGCATAGTCAGGATTTCTATTTTCTTGCTCAAGGGGGGGAGGGGGGCAAGATAGGGTTACCAGATGAAAAGTTGGAAAAGTGTTTTCTTCAACTGGAAAGAAGATTGTGGGGTGCCACACCCATTTTTCACTCAGAAGTCGTTAAAATCGTAAAAAAAGGTCATAGGGCCCCTTGTGACCTATTATGGGGCGCACCTAAAAACTGTGTGACGATAACGGACAAAGGACGAAGACGGACCGAACAACTAACCTTGTCGTACAACTGACCTTGCTGAAAATCGGTCCTCTGTAATTCCCCGAAAAACGAAACCTCAGCCATCAGCTGCGCCAATAAGTATCTCAAGGCCAGCCAGCACGTATGAAAAGCATGGACTCTGAATCGACTTGAAATACGGTCTAGCAGTCGCCCCAATATATTTTTTTAATTTTAGTTATTTTAATTATTATATATTTAATTTTTTTTTACAGTTACGCTATAACTTGTGATGGCCAGAGAGGCCCGCATTAATGGTGAATGTGTCTGAGATGTGTCCATCAACTGCAACGTGCAAAGATCGGTTTATAAGGCAAGCCAGCTACAAAGAGAGGCTGGCAGTCCGAAAGACGGCAGATTGTTTAGCAATCCGTCATGCCAAACTCTGTCGAATGCCTTCGAAATATCCAACGCAATCGCTCGAGGTTCTCCGTAGTTCTCAATTGCCCTACTACATATAATGAGTGACATAGGCCAATATATCTCCTGTCGATCTCTCTTTGCGAAGGCCGTATGGGTTATCGCTGATTATTCTCTTGTTCTCAAGGTACTTGAGTAGTTGCTGATTCCATGACTTTGAAGATTATTGGAAGCAAGGCAAATTATTTGGCGATAGTTTGAGGGCGTGGTTTCTTGCCTCTTTTTGGAATAGGTTGCACTCGAGCGACTTTCCAAGAAGATGGGTAAATCCCTTTTCGGTAGGACAGAGGAAAAAGCTTGGAAAAAATAGGTGTTAGTTCGTTGGCCCAGTTCTTTAACACGATGGCAGGTATTCCGTCGGTCCTGATGCCTTTTGCATATCTAGTTCTTTAATGAGAATTTACGAATATAACGGTGATGAAACTTGACTTCTGCCATGGTAGTGTTGCAACACGTTTTTCTTATTAAAGTTAAAAGGTAAGCAAGTAAAGATTTAAATTAAAAAAAGAAACCTAACACCGGAGAGTCGTGTTTGCAATACCCGGCTTCGGGAATGGAGTTCTAGAGCGCCACCAGTTCTTACCAACTAAACTGGAAATGGTCCGCTGGTGTTGTACGGGGTTGTTAGGCATGCTTATCAAACAAAGAAACTCAATCTAAACTTAACAAGAAAACACAATCTAAATTTACGGGTCAATTTATTAGCTTCGAGGTTTTTTTTTATCAGCAACAATCTTACAGTCAAATTTTTGCAATTTAAAGACGACAAGAATTTTTTTTAGGAGAATATTTTAGAAGAAGTTTATGAAAATTGTTGAATCTAACCGGCGCTAAGGAATGTCAAAGACCATTAAGTAATTAATAATAATGGTACCATATTATGATGATAGTACTGAAACCAATTCTGTTGTTAACGCGGTACTGTATGCCTTTCACCTAAATGCTCTAAACAATACAATCCGAAGTGATCACTGGTTTACCTAAGCTTATTACATATACGTATGCGTGCGCTAGTTATAAATGTAGCGATAATAATATCAATTGATAAAAGGCCACATTAATTATATCAATCGACCAGATAAACAAATGAATAAATGAAATCAATCTTCTAACTTAGAGCTTGGCCGACACGACTAGATTTATATTTAAATATTAAAAAATAACTACTATCAATTGACCAGAAAAATAAATGATTAAATAAACTTAAGCTATCTTAAAGCTTGGCCAACAAGACTAAATTTATATTTAAATATTAAAAAGGATTATTAATCGGCAAGAAAAATAATGATTTAACGAAACTCATTTAAGGCACAATCTACAGTGCTAAATTCATAACAATTAAACAATGAAAGTAAATAATACTAAGCTTCTGTACGATACCCCGTTAGATCTGATCGAATATCGGCGGTTGGTAAGACTGCCCAGCTCCACTGTACAGGCTTTGTTTAGGCAAAGGGGAGTACCTCGGGTGAAGGCGCGGGGCATCTGTAGCGAGAACCAGGTACTGGCTTAGCCTCGGTGAACTGGCAGTGGACTCGATAGCCCGGTGATAAAACTTGCCGTGGGAGAGCCCAGTAATAAACTCGGAATGGCACTCTATCAGTGGTAAAACTGGCAGAGGACTCGATAGTCCGGTGATAACCCTGTAACAACCCAATATCAATTAGACGAAACCCCTTACTTCAATGAAAAAAGCTATATAATATATTTTCTTTATAAAACGAATCCCCCAAAAATTATCAATGGATTTTCAATGACCATCAGCAAATAAAAGGAATACAAAAAGTACAAACAACTTGAATATAATAAAAAAAAGGTATGAATCCCCCCTAAATAATATAAACTTCCCCATATGATCAAAACTAAAGTCACATTAAAATAAAAATTCAGATATGATAAAAGGAAATAGGTAAAATATCCCATGGAATGCAGTGCAAATGGTGGTCAGTGTAAAAAAAGGTTAACACAGAAAAGGCAATTAAATCGTTAAATTAGACAAAAAACTTTAGCAATAATTACCTCTCTTGAGTCGGAGGGGGGCTGGAGAATCAACGGTCTCGATCTTGTAAGATCGAGCCCTTAGCATCATGGCGTCCATGTATTTCACAAGCAATAAAAAAAATTATTCCAGAAAAAGCTTACCTACCTAGTGCATTACGAATATCCCAATAACTTGGAAGTGACAAGCACTAATTAGGGACTCACTCACAGAGCCCCTAGAATGATAGTATTAACACAATACAGAACGTTGAGTCCACTATGACTGCACTAAAGCAAAATGCTTCCTCTCACACCGAAGGGTATTTCTAGAAGAACTCTGCATCCGTTTCAGTCAATTTGCCTTTCCACTTCCACGAGATTAGAAAACAAAGAACGTCGAATCAGAAAAAGTGATAGAGCCGAGAAATGCCAAGCGGTTCTAACGATTCAATACGAGGAATAATTCTAAGATAATAAACGACTTAGTTCTCGTTTATTATGGTTGTAAAACGACGGCGGAAGCCACAATTAATGAGCTGAAATTCTTTAAGAAATACTAAGAAGTATTCCTAAACGAAATGAAACCTTGAAAAATCTAAATCGAAAGCAACAATTACGGGAGGATAGCCCATTCCTACTACCCGGATGTCTTCGCGATGCAACCAGTTGTTTGATGTTCTAGAGGCCTGCATGGTTGGCCTTCACTTCGGCGACCCGAGTTCAAATCTCGTCGGTTTTGGTTTTTTTTAAGTAAACAGTTTTTTTCTTGATTTTCATGTTTTCCTTGGGTATGGCTTGGGTTAGCACTTGATTGGTTTCCTTTTCTTGAGCCCCGGAGCAAGCGAAGCGAGCACAAGTGCACTACGAACTGAAATATCGCCAGCCAGAGATTGAAATAAAGCAAATCAGTACCCCCAAAAAGTTATGAAATATTCAAACCGAAAATAAAATATGAATTTGACGGATCTAATGAGGCTCTACGGTAGGCTTTATTAACCCAATTCTTAAAAATATAGAACGGCCAGCTTCTTCTTCTTCTAGGTGCCATGACCGTTTAACGATCGTTGGCGATCATTCTGGCTATCATGTTTGCAATCATTATTTTGTTGGTAGCCGCTCGGAAAAGTTGTATAGTGGTGAGACCAAACCACTGTCTGAGATTTTTGAGCCAGGAAGTTCTTCGTCTGCCGGGGCGTCTCTTACTATTAATCTTACCCTGTATTATAAGATGTAGAATGTCATACTTTTCTGGGTGTCTCATGATATGTCCGAAATATTCAAGTTTTCGTTGTTTTACAATATTGACCACTTCTGTATCTTTATGCATTCTTCTAAGCACCTCCTCGTTCGTGATCCTTTCCACCCAACTCACTCTTAACATCCTCCTGTACAACCACATCTCGAAAGCTTGTAGACGTTTGAGCGTGGCTTCTGTTAGTGTCCAGCTCTCGAGTCCATACAAAAGAACTGGAAAGACATATGCTCTAATCATCCTCATTCGCAGGGCAATCGATAGATCGTGACTGGTAAAAAGTTTTTTTCATGCGAATAAATGTTGCCCGGGCACACTCAATACGTATTTTGATTTCAACTGATGGATCCCAGTCCTCGTTTATCCTGCAACCAAGGTAGCTCGCACTTGAGACTCTGTCTAATTGTGTTCCGTTGACGTAGACACTAGCAACTTGATTATGAACTCCTTTGCTTATTAGCATGTATTTGGTTTTTGCCGTGTTTATTTTCAAACCAAATACTTCGCAAGCTTCCGTCACCCTATTAATAAGTTTCTGTAGGTCATCGATGGACTGCGCGAGTATTACGGTGTCATCCGCGTATCTTATGTTGTTGAGAATTTGTCCATTTATCACAACTCCCAAATCCATGTCTCCTAGGGCCTGCCCAAATAACTCTTCAGAGTATAAATTGAAAAGGAGTGGCGACAATATACATCCCTGTCTCACACCTTTCTTCACCTCAACATCTTCCGTCAGGAACGGCCAGCAAACATAATTAATGTAATATAAATTAAGCAAAGTAATAACATAATATCTTATTTTAGTGGTTTGATCAAACCTAAGCGATCTGTGGCTCGCTTATCAACTATATCTATTTTAGTGCCTGAGGGCAACATAAGAGAAAGGGATGATCAAAATAGCTACTCAAGGCCACAACAGTGAATAAAATTAATTTACATTAATAAATGCAACCTTAAGCTTATTGACAACAAATCGAATCAATAAATGTAGAATTAATTAACCGAAGAGGTCAATACTCAATAATTCTTACCGCAAAATATAGCATCTTTTGTTGCAAAATGCAGCATATAAAATGAACTTTCAAATCTTTTACACGGGCCAAATCAGACTGTTACAGTGTTGATGTTCGATATGGCGGGGAGAGCCTTGCCTTGGGGGACGTCTAAGGTAGAGTGCGATAAAAATATGTTGGCGAACATGTTTGCTTTTTTCTTGGCTGTAGCCGCCGTGATGCCACGTTCGTCTGTCAAAGGTGGGAGAGACGTTTTTGTAAAGTTATTACTTACTGCCTTTGCTACTGACCAGCAATTCCTGGAGCCACTGACTGGGGCATTGCAAATGTTTATTCCTGATCCTTTGATTGTGTTTGTCCTTAGTTTCATGCATCACACGTTTGCATTCGTTTCTCGCATCGACAAAATAATTGCGATTTTCAGCGGTCTGATTTTGCTGCCAGTACTACTTGTGGGCTTGCTGTTTCCTACCAGTTTTTAAATAAACAGGTGATGCTCTATCGTCTCTGCACAATGAAAGCAGATCGTCGTACTTCTCCTTAATTATTTTACTTAGACCAGTGTTTGAGTGTTCCAGTTTATCTTTTAATAACTAGTTACGTTTTAATAACATTTTCCATGTCCTGGATATTTTTTTTACCTTAACTTTCATTATGTCCGTCCATTTAATCTGATTTCCTAAATCGATAGTTCGTATTGTTGTAAGGTCAAAGTTATTTAGAAAACTTTTTAAAATCAGTCTTCAGTTAGTAAAGATCGTAGTGCATAAGGTTGCTTGGAAAAATACAGGATGTAACTGGGATGTCACATAGATGTTTCCAAAATGGCTAATAGCAGAATTCGGAGTCCTTATCGTTTTGTCCATGAAAGGATTAAAAAAAACCTTAGAGCTTTGAAATAAATTGCTATGTCTCAGGAAATATCAAATATGTAGATACGATTGTTTGTGGGTTAAAAGAAGAAGTCCTTTCGAGTTCATAATGAGGCATATCTCAATTTTTTTAGTTACACCCTGCGCTGTGTTCTGTGTATGTTAAGTTTTATCTAATTTTAAAATGATTTTTCTACTGTACTTTTAGTTCTAATTCTAAATTCATCTTGATGTTCATCTGGTAAGTTTTGTGTTTTTTCTTCAATTGCGGAAATGGTATCAGACTTGGGGACGATTTTAGAGGTAACTGAGTAATTTAAACCGTTAGAAAAACAAGTTTATCAACATCGGATAGTAACCTAATAGAGATGATTAGAGTTTTATCAATATAATCGTTATTTCTAGGATTAGATATTCCATTGTTAAATTTGCTTAAATGAGATTATTAAATTTATTTAAATGGATACGTTTTTGTTTATACTAAATAGTGATCCAATGGAACGAAGTGAGAAACAGATATACAGTATGTCAAAAAATTCACATTTAAAAAAACTGTCACAAATGGATTCATGTCGTTCGTCTTTTTACAAGCGTACCTGTAAAATTTGAATCAATTAATAAAAGATATAAATTAGAACATGACATTAACTTTGCTGAACGCACAAAACTCATTATTGGCACTATACTTACTTTTTGTTCAAAAACTACATATTTTCAATACAATAATAACTACTATCAACAAAACAATGGAATGTCTATGTGTTCACCACTCTCACCTTTATTAAGTTTTTGTTCGGAAAATTTGGATTTGAATTTTGTTGAAAGTTATCAAATAAAAACCTTTAATTTGGTGGCGTTATATAGATGACATTTTTTCGATTTATCTATATAATGAACATTTTCTTAACGTTTTTCTAAATCATATTAACATAAAAGAACCTATACTATCCAGTTCACTATAGCAAAAGAACCTAATAAACAACTTTCATTCCTTGACATTCTTATCAAAAAAGACTAACATATTTTCGAAAGAAAAATATACAAAAACCCACACAAATAAACAGATTTAAACTTTAAAATAAATCACCTAATAATGGTTAAAAATGAGGTTGTTAAAGGTTAATATGATCGTATGAAAATAATTTGGAATAATCAAAATTTCAACGTAGAAAAAGAATTTCTAAATAATGATTTGATAATAATAATTATTATCCTATTGATTTTATCCGGAAATATTTTATAGAAAATGAAAAACTAAACATTAGACAAAACCAAAATAGGCCTGTTACGAACCTCTTTATTTCTCATATTCCTGGTTCATGAGACAAAATAAAACGAATGGTAACAAATTTCACATTTGCACTATTTTTAAAACAGGGAATACACTTAGATCTAAACTAACAAAAACAAAGCAACACTATGAAAATAGATTTTACATAGGCGAATCATGTACACCATTAACAAAACGTATTAAAGAATACCGGGCTTATATTAAAAATACACAAATCACATATTTGCCAGCAAGTATTTGATAACAATCGCAGAATGCAATGGAATGCTTCAAGTATTTTAGCAATGGAACCATTATCAAAAAAACGTAAAATCAAAAAAGTGCTTTAATATTATTAAGCAAAGATGAATGTGTCTCTTCAGTTTCTGTTAAACCTGGTTGCCCTTGCTAAAAACTAGATCTGATAAGGGACACTTTAAAATTAATTAACTAAATCATTGAACGAAAATCATTGAATTGTTCCAAAAAAGCGCAACAAATAATTACCTGATAACACCTTAATATCACAAGTTTTTTAGCTTCTTTAGGGTACCTAATTAGCACATGTGTAATTTACACCCTGGGGATATATTACATACAAATATTCAATAACAATGCCTAAATTTATTTGCCGATGATTCTCTACTTTCACGCAGTAATGAGGATGTCGGAACTGCAATTATTGAAAACATGAATAGGAAGCTAATTAAACTCGAAAAATATTTAAATGTTAACAGATTGAAATTAAATGTGAAAAAGACCAAGGCAATGATCTTAACAACAAGACATAAATACCTGTCTGTGAATAGCAATAACATCGACATTCAAATATGGGCAGAAAATTGAATTAGTAACAGAAATTAATTACTTAGGGTTCTATATAGACAACGTCCTCAGGCTCTCTAGCCATTTCGACTATATTAAAAAAAAAATTGCCATTGTTAGTCTTTTGTAATGTCTTGATACTTAAGCTGTATTGTGTGTAATATTAATTTTAGTCTTGTACATTTATTTGCTCTTCTCTGTGTGTGTATGTGAAATTAGGCATTACCTAAATAAATAAATAAATAAAAGTGGAGAAATCAGTAGCAGTTTATCTCACAAACATGAATCCTCCACAACAATATAGAATGTATCTTGACCTTCTTTATTCTCAACAAAAACAATCCAATCTGGTTCTTATTATTTGTTATACCTATATATGTTTTTAAGAAATAAATTCGGAATGATGTAATCAATGAAGATTTTTATTTGCACCTATACAATGGAGTCTGGAGCTATTTATAATAATTTTTCTAACATAATTTAACCTATACTCTATTTAAATATTTATGAAAGGCTTGGGAGAAGTTAAACATCCAAACTAAATGCGTAGTTAAGCGGATAAATTTATTGTAAAAAGTGTACCCGAATTTTGCCTAAACTGACACTTTTGTTTATATATTTTTGCTATTCGCAATTTTTTAATATTATGGTAAGGCATTTTAAGCTATTTTTAGGTATTTATAAATAATTTTATAAACGATCGATTTAGGGGAATAAATAATGTATTTATAATAAATATTTTAGATAGAAATTATTGCTTTCATATATTACTTCGATTTGTTTGTGTTAGGCAGGTATTTATCCAATACAACTCTTATATTATCAGGCGGATATTTGTAATATTTACACAAAATTTCACTCGAAATATGAAGCATCATCTCTTATACAGGGTCTATTTGCAGCTGCGGTTAATTTTTATTTCGTATACAGGGCACTCCAAAAGTTCACATATTTTTAAATATGTTTTTAAGATATAATAATATGCTTTAATAATTCTCATTACTAAAATCATATTACTAATAGGCCAGTCGATAGGTGTTGGGTATTCGCATTAAGTGCGGAAGTTTTAAAATATCACGGAAAGTGTGTATTTTGGTATCACAAATAATAATCCTCCTATTTAGATTTCCTTCCAACAAAAACAAGGGTTGAAATTTAAGATTCTATTGAATTTTCTTGGTGATAGCTGCCCTTTAATCATCTTATGGTTCCTCCGAGCTTCCTGAAGATTGTTACTGAAAGTTGCTGCAGTGCCTAGGATCTGTCCTGTGACGTCACTGGAAGCTGTCCAAAATTCAATTTCCGCATCTTGAAAAACAACGAAAAATTGCGTCAAAATCGTTTTCTTTCGAAATATCTCGGCTATTTTGCGTTATTTCGCAAAAATATCTATTATCAAAAAGGGAGACAATGCATTTATGTATGATTTATGTTCTATAAATTTTTCTGTGTGACTAATATCTTAGATGATATACATCTATAAAATTTGGAAATTTTTATTCTCACCATCAAAAAGTGCATTTATTAAAATTTATTTGGAAATTACATCTTGCAACAGTTCATAGAATAATACCTTACTTCCATGCCTGGATACATTCATTCTGCTAAAAGTGCTGATTTATATATGCAACAGATGTATCGTTTAGAAGACAAAATGATTCCCGCTGAGTATGAACACTTTGTTACGAGGGGTTCTTTACTATCAGGTGTACAGACAAATTTTGGTTTGGAATCTGGTTGGTTATGACCATCGAACAAGCCCTAATAAGAACGATGAAATGCTCGGGAAGATTTGTAGTTCTGTAGAACGTTTGCGATAGTATTGAACAGTTCTGTAATGTTACGAGTCTTCGAAATACGTAGACAACAGGCCTTCGCGGGTGGCTCGTGATAACGATGGCGTAAATAAGATTGCAGTGGTTTATCAGCACCAAAGTCTTCGGAATGAAAATGTAAACTGTCGTATGGCACTCGATATTAGTACAAATTCATTACCTAAGGCATATGGCAAGTGTTTTAAAGACCTAAATTAACACGCAAGGACAAAGTTCTTCCACTTGATACTGTTAATTCCAGTACCAAAACACATGATCATTTTTCCCCATTGATCCATTGCTTCTCTTCCAAAGGCTTTGCATTACAAACGAAAAGTTTTTGTTTAATGAGAGAAATAAATCTCGGTTTCTGTCTATGTTGAAAAATAAATTTGAGGACGCGCATTATTAGGTTAAACAAGCGACTGAAGATGCAGACACACTTTCTATTAAAAATGCTACTGAAATGTCATCTTCGTTGAAGGCGAAGGTATAGATCATCTGTTTTTAGCAGCTTTACGTACATCCCACGAAAATATTTACTTTCTTAAGCCTGGAAAAGGAGCAACTTTACAAAGACCGTATTTATTCTTCTCGAAGGCTACAAGACAGAGAATATATAGCATACTCTTCCTAGATGCTTTCAGCGGACAGCAGCTGTTATACATCAACCTTGTTTGGCCATGGAAAGCTGAAGTTCTTACAATTTTGAAAAAAAATTATGTGCCTCACCTTTATAAACATACAACTGAAGTAAAACTTCTGAAAGAGATATAAGGAATTGCGTATTTATTTTTTTAAGCTTATTTTTCTCAATTTTTGCCCGCGGTTTTGACGTTTCTTTTTTTTCCTTTTTTATAACTTTTTCGCCGAAAACCGCGTTTCTCTAATTTTTTTTGTTATTAATTTTTTGTTCATTATTTCGTTAACTTTTTGAAGAATTTTTTTCTCCTTTTTATTATTTTATTCTTATTTTGCTTTATAATACTTTTATTAACTTTCCGAACAATCTTTTGTTTTTTCTATTTAATTTTTTTTTCTCATTTCGTTTTATAATACTTATGTTAACTTTCCGAACATTTTTGTATGGTTTTTTCAATTTTTTCCCATTTAAAAAAAAAATTGCTTTTTTTTCATAAAGCATTTTTTTTCTCCTATTGTTGCCATCCCCGAACTCGTAGCTGAACTCCTTCGCCTTTTTTTCGCCGAAAACCGTGTTTCTCTAACTTTTTGTTTTATTTTTTTTTTCTTATTTATAATAACTTACTTAACTTAACTTTCCGAACAATTTTTTACGTTATTTTCAGTTTTTCCCCATTTTTTTCAAAAAATGTTGGGTAACCGAAGAGGTGGGGTGTGGGGGGTGGGGGGTGGGGGTTAAATTCCCCCCCCCTGTTGACCCCGTAAACCCGGGTCATCAGTTTTCGTCCAGGATCCTCATTTTACCCCGGCTACATGTCCTGAAAATTTCAACCCTCTAGCTATACTGGAACATGCTTAATTAAAGGGGCGTTTCACTTTGATAAACATTTTGTTTTATTTTGCCCTCGGTAAAGAAGTTTCACTAAAAAAAACAGACATTTAAATGACTATATTCGGAAGTTCACTCAGGAAAAAGCTGAAAAGGATGATATTGGGAACTGATCAAAACTAACCCAAGGCACACCGAAAATCAGGAAATTTTTTTTTTAAAATGATGTACGACAAACCAATCTTACATCTTTACCAACAACGAGTCACACAAACAATTTATATTACCCTATGGCGCGCAACTGTCCCATATCCAATATGTAGCCGGCGCGCAACTGTCCTGTGAAATTAAGACTACCTTCTTATTTTTCTGACCGCGGCGCGCAATTGACCAACACCCAAGTTTAGCGGTGGCGTGGGTTTGAGAAAAATCCTTTGAACTGGGGATGGAAAAGAAGCAAAGCAGGTCTTATTCCAATCGAAACTTTATTGGACCCTGCTTCTGATATTTTATTGCAATGTTTTTCTTGCCAGTGTAAAGTCGGCTATGTTGGAGCACGCGGATGCAGGAAAGCAGGCTTGAAATGCTCACTTATTTGTTTACATGGTCCCGGACAATCGTCTAAAAATTCACCAAAGGGTCTCCAAGATTCCGACGAGGAGGGCAGTGAAATATCGCCAGCTGAAACGTTGCTGTGTGACACTGACATTCACGATACACAGACTATCGTGACTGACATTGGTAATTAAGAAGTTGACTCAGCAGAGAGCGATACTGAACCCAGTATGAATACTGTCACCGAAGCGAATGATCCCCTACCATCAACATCTGGTATGCGACGTCATGAATAATCAATAATAAGTAGACCTTTTTGCAACTGTGGTGTAGGACTACAGGAAACACCACGTTAAAAAAAAAGCGACTTGATGTGGAAATGATTAAAAGGATGATGACAAAGCAAAAACAAATGACGCCAAAACTACTACTGATTGAAGTCAGTGTTGTAACAACGATACCGCATAACATAAAATATGTAATAAATTGGACATAAACGTGATAACCTACTTTTTGAAGATGGAGATAAAAATTCCCACTATTTCATCGAAGCAGTTGGTCGTACGAAAAAATTTACACATCACAAATTGTAGATAAATGTATTATATTTCTCCTTCATAAAAACTATTTTTGCGATAAAATGCAAAATAGACGAGTTATTTTAAAATTAAACCATTTTGGTGCCATTTTTCGTATTTGCCAAGATGGCGCCGCCATGCACCAGCGGAAAATTAATTTTTCCGCACTCTTCAGAATTTCATTTGTGGCATCAAAATACACACCTTCCACGATATTTTGAAACTTTCGCACTTAATGCGAACAGGGCCTTTTTTATTGCACTTGTCTTATAATGTCTGTGCACTTACTGTAATAAAATGGCTTTAAAATTGTATTTAATATTTATAGCAACTGTTCACATTCATTATCTAATCTAAGTCTTAGCATTTTATATATGGAATTTATCAAGGTTTATATGATAACACAGAAATTACTATAATCTTTATTTAGATCTGAATTGTTACGATTAGAAATTATGATCTGTTGGTGGTTAATATTTTTTACGTGCAAGTTTGAATAACTGAGAAATCTAGAGCAGCAAAGGTACTATCTTTTGTCTTTACAATCTTGATTGTATGCCCCTTTTAGTAATTTTTCCAATAAGTATATACTGAGTATAATATTAATTATTAATTAATAGTAATATTAATAATTAATACCCAAGAAAGTACACGTCAATTAAAAAGCTCCGGGCATCGATCCCGGCACCTCACAGATTCTAAGCGAACGCTCGACCATGTGAGCTACACCGCCGATGGAAATACGTGCATCTAAAGTGAATATAGATCACAGCCCTACATAATAAATAGTTTATATATTATATTTATAATTTGACAGTTATAGGTAAATGGATGATTCAAATTAATATATTACAAAGACTGACAAGGCGCATACGGTATTCCAAATAAGACTTTGAATGATCGAATGTCTTATACCTATATCTTGTTCGTGTTAAAACTTGAAATGGCGAAAAGTTTAAATTCAGCTAGCTCACCTTGTATAAAATAAGGCTCGGAATTGTATTCGAATAATTCAAATATTCGAATATTCGTTAGTTTAAAAATGCGATAAATCGAATATTCGAATATTTGACTAATCGGTTATTCGAATATTGGATTATTTGAATATTCGACTATTCATGTTTTCTGTGAAACTGTTTATCATACAAAAATTTAAATTTGGTGCTTTAAAAAATTCATTTTCAAAACTATTTTGATTATGAAAGTCATGTTTTCCTAGTTTTTGAGCACTCTGTATTTAAAAATCCAAAATTCGCCTCGTAGGCCGTATTTGACTATTTTTGCGGAAATAAACTTTTATCAAGAATGAGTTTTTGTCGAAAAACGACATTTTTAGTCAATTTATCCTCTTACGCTTGGGCCGACTATATCCGTGGACATACTGTATAATGGTGTATGTACAGGGATATCCAATGAGGACTAGATAAGGCGATTTTTTGACTTTCCCTGTACTGTTATAAAAAAAACTGAAATAGCCATCTTATGTAACTTTCTTCCGCGAATTCGGCTATGTTCAGCAAAAAACAAATGAACATCAAATAAGAGTGCTAGGGGTCACTTTAATATTTTTTTAAATGAAACACCCTGTATATTATTACATTTTTGGACTCTCTAGAAAAATCTAAACACATTTTGTGTATAATATCCTAT
>MU187190.1:102308-113328 GCA_016904865.1 Pissodes strobi | reverse complement strand
TATGTACCATTTTAATTCACGAATCAGAGAGAGTAATTGGATATGATGCCTGTCACTTATCACATTATATAACACGCCAGTACTAATTTAAGTATAAATTAGCGTCTCAATGCTAACATATTAGTGGCGAATATATAATTACCGAATGTTTTTTTTTTTTGAGGTGTGGTACCTGATAATTATTGCACTGTTCTCTTCTCATAACGTTGTATCAGTCCAGAACTTATATATTATTTCTTTCTTAGCCAGATGACTTCATGATGAAGGTACCCTTCAGAAGGCATCGTTTCATTGACTGTAATTGATCATATGTCCAACTAACTTTACTACAAGAATGAAACAAGTGCTAGTGACCTATTTAACAAATGTGAAATTCGGAAAACATTCAAACTTTCGTTCGATGATTGTTTGTCTAGACTTTTTAATTATTTTAAATTTTAATTACTAAAATTCAAGGTTTGATTTGAAACCAGAGCTAGTCTGACCAGGATAGCATTAAGCATGTCCAAAATTAATAGAACCCATTTTTCTTCCTTTGAATTCCCTTTCCCATTTCCGTGTAATTGTGCCTACCTGGAAGAATTTGGTTAATTGAGTTTTCTCTTCCAGATCTCTTAGCCTTTCCCCGAGTATTACTGTTTATTTATTTGTTGAGTTCCACAGGCGAACCTTTCAAAGAATAATTTTTAGAATAGCCCAAATATCTTGCAACTCCAATATCAATAGAATCAAGCCCCAGTGACCCTTCCAGACTTCTCAATTTGTCAATGGCTATATCGGTTAATCCCCACATCGTACACCGTGTTATTAGGTTCGGCGCTAGGATCTCCCTCTATCCCTCATTAACAAATAATATATCAGAATTACGAAATTGTTAGTGAATTTCTCCGTGGCACTTAAACTGTTAACATCGTATACCATTATATTAGGTTCGACGTCTTAACTCGACAAAATAACATGAAAAAATACAACAACAATGTAGCTCGTATTTAATTTCCTCTAAGGACTTGCAAATAAAGCACCGTACACCAGCAGAGGTTCGGACACTATTAAAGTTGCAATACCTTACTGGAAAGTTCAATATCAACGTTAGATATGTTACATTGATTTTTATTTTGAATTAAATTTAAATTCCCATGTTGTTATTAATTAATAAATAAATAAACTCCTTTATTGCCAACAAGATCACAAGCTGTGAAAAAGCCACATCTAAAGTAAGTGCATCTAAGACGCTTCCAATAAGTCATTATAAAAATACAAAAGTTTGACACAGTATACACTACAAATACATAGTAAACCACCACATACAATGAATTTTAATTTAAAATGGCATGACATACATAAAATTATTAAAAATTATTGCAAAAAATTGAAACTATAAAATTGCTGGTTTGCAGCAAGTTTTGAGCCTGCTCTCTTGAATCTCTCTCTCCCCGCAATTGAACGGATGTCCTCAGGTAAAAATTGGTGGGCCTTAATAATATGTGTTTTTTTTATATATATAAAAAGAGGATGTGGAACGGTTAACAACTGTAATTATGAGAAATATTCTCTGCAGGGTGTAGGCGTAGCATACATATGATAATTTTCTTTTTTGTCCTAGATAGTTTTATTGCATCCTTTGATGATGCCCAAAAGAAAACTCCATAATTAATTATAGACTGAACATGCCCAAAATAGAATAACTTTAAACCAGTAAGCGCTATTGAATTACGCAACCTGCGCACGACAGCACAGACACTGCTCATCCTCGAGTGAAGGCTTAAGACATGTTTTTCCCAGTTGAGATTTCTACCAATGTTCAGGCCAAGACATTTTAGAGAATCGGCCACAGGGACCGACCCGTGATCTATTGGTACATATAAAGACTCCTTGTTCTCCCTGACTCTACTGAAAACAATTATTAATCCTGTCTTGTCAGTGTTAAGCTTCAAACAACTTCCGCTACACCAGTCCGACATTCGCTCAACTATACGCCATTAACCCAAAGACATCTCGGGCGTAGACGGATCTGCCAATATTACTGAAACATCATCAGCATACTGACAGACCCCACCACCCCGTAGACTCATCGGCAGACCATTCAGGTAGAGTACGAACAAAAGCGGACCCCAAATCCCTGAGGCACACCCTGTTTAATTGCAGTTTTCCCGGAACAGGTGGTAGTGCCGTTTGAATTGACACTCAGAATGTGGGCTTTTTCCTTGAGATAAGAACCAATTACTATAGCAGCCGCTCGCCTAAAGCCTTAACTTTCCAGCAACAATTTATGGTTGAGGGTGCCAAAGGTCTTCGAGAGGTCAAAATACAATCCAGCAACCATCCTGTTATTTTCCAGTTTGTCATAAACATATGTTATAGAGTCGAATATGACCATTTTAACAGAAATGGTAGGTAGGTATAAACCCATACTGATTACTGTTAAGAATCTGCTATTGAAATGCAAATTCAATTATGCGATGGTACAGTGCCCTCTAAAAAAAACCTTAGATACTGACGGCAGCAAAGAGACCGGTCTATAGCTGGAGCAATTATGTAATTTTAGCAATTTTTAAATCTTTCGAAAAAATTCCTAAAGTGAAGGTAGAATTTAGCATAAAAGCCATTGAAAGACTAATTTCTGAGCTATATGCTTTAGTAAAAATATAGGAATTTCGTCGATTCCAGATCCAGACAAGCATTTATTAGGAAAGTTCATTATTATATTAAAAACTTCCCGGTCATCAATGGGGTTAAGAAACCGTGCTGTGAAATTTCTATTGCACTGTGCAATGTCGTCATTTGTGTTCATTTAGGCTGCAATAGATATGTCAAACTAATCCAAGAAGATCCTAATCATACTCTGTAGATCTTCTATTAGCTCCCTCTCAGGTGATTTAAGTGAAATGCATGAATAGGCGGTTGTCTTTACCGTTTCCTTGTCGAATATGTTCCAGATTCTTTTAATTTTATTCTTAGAGTTTGCTATTTTGTTTGCACTTGTTTTATACTCAGAAAGAAATTTTTCATATTGTTTTTTCTCACACTCATAGAATCGTTGGTTTATTTATACAGAGATCCTTCACCCGACCATCAAAGGAATTTAATTCCGCGCTTACCCAGTGAGGCTTTTTCTTTACCCGAGAATTAGATATTAGAAAAGATATATTAAAATAGTATAGCAGTATATTCCCAAAGGCAGTGCACTGATCATTTGGATCATCACACACACATACGTCTTCCCAGGATTAACTTTTTATCCAGCACCGTACACCATCATATTCGGACGCTGTAGATTCACACGCCCTTTTTTTGAGAAAATACTAATAATTACCATTCCTCGTTAATTATATTTAAAATTTAGAATCCATTTCAAGAAATTATTAATTCTCTTAATGTTGCTATTAGTTATTTCCTCACTCTTCTCTCTTCTCTTCTTCAGCCTTCTTCCATCCGTTTTTGGACATAGGCCTCTCCGTGTCTCTTTCCACGTCTCTCGGTCTTGTGCTATCCGGAACCAGCTTCGACCTACTTCTTCCCTGATATCATCTATCCAGCGCCTTTGTGGCCTACCTCTACTTCTCGTTGTTTCTCTGGGTCGCCAAAGTACAACCCTGATGGTCCATTTTTCACTGTTCTGGCGTGCAACATGCCCTACCCACCTCCACTTTAACTCGGCCACTCGTTATATTACGTCTGTAACTCTGGTCCTTCTTCTAATTTCTTGATTTCTCACGCTATCTCTAAGGGAAATCCCCAACCACCTTCAAGTGCAGCACTCTGTCGAGTCAGTGTTGTTGTCTCCAATCCATACGTTGTCACCGGCAAAATACATTTATCATAGACCTCTCGTTTCAGGTTCATTGGGATGCCAGTGTTCTTCAGTCTTCAGTATGTGTTTAAGTTTACCGAAAGCAGCCCACGTGAGTCTCTCTCATCTAGTTATCTCCGCTGTTTGATTTTCTTTTCCTAGTTTGATTGTATGACCTAGATAAACGTATTCTTTGACATTCTCAACTATTTGATCGCCTATGTTGATATGAGCATTGTCGGGGTTCATCGTTTTGGTCTTGCTTATGTTCATTGTCAGCCCTATACTTTTAGAAGCTTCATTCAATTGATGCAACATTTCTGTTAGTTCGCATAAGTTGCTGGAAATGAAGACAATGTCATCTGTAAAGCGTAGATTATTTAGAAATGATCCATCAATCTTTATTCTCTTTTGTTCCCACTGAGGTTTTTTGAGGACGTCTTCTAGAGCCAAAGTGAATAACTTTGGCGATATTGTATCTCCTTGACGTACTCCTGGATTTAATTTGATTTTATCTGTTTTCGTGTCTTCTTTAATTTTTACTGGCATTGTTGCGTGCTCATATATATTTTTTATAAGAGCACTATACCTAGAATCTATTATGGCATTGTTGAGGGCATTTAAAAAGGACCATGTTTCTATAGAATCAAATGTCTCTTGGAAATCAACAAATGCAAGGTATATGGGAATATTGTATTCTGTTGTTTTTTTCATTAGGGTTCGCAATGTTTGTAGATGGTCAGTTGTGCTGTATTCGCTTCGAAACCCGGCTTGCTCCACTGGTTGATAGAAATCCTTGTAGAAATCTAATTTTCTTGAAAGACGGATGGTAAGTATTTTAGTTAAAAGTTTATAGAGGCGTGACAGTAAGCTGATAGGACGGTAGTTTTGGAGATTTGTATTATTCCTCTTCTTGAACAAAAGCACAACTTCTGCATTATACTAAGGATTCGGTATTCTACCATCCTGTAGACTTTTGTTGAGCAGAGTCTGTAGGGTTTTTTCTATCATACGTCCTCCAAATTTCAACATTTCCACTGTAACATTGTCTTCTCCCGGGCATTTACCGCTCTTCATCATGCGCAGGGCTGTTCTTACTTCCTCCAGGGATATTTCTTGGAGGTCTTCTGAGCCCACATTTGTTACTGTTACCCGATGACAGTCAGCTTCCGCAGCAGGTATCCCAGACAAATACAACTCTCTGTAGAATTCTTCAATGACTTGTGGAATTTGCTGAAGGTCTGATACAACTATACCGTGCTTGTTTTTTATAATTGTAATTATTCGCTTTCCACTGGACAGTCTTGACCTGAGAACTTTCATGTTTTTATTTTTTCGATGGTGTCTCGTATCACTCTAGTTCTGTGTGATCTCATATCTCTACGGATAGCTTTCTTTACAGATTTGTTAATTAATTTGTGCTCCTCCGTTCCTTTTTCCAACTCTCGCCTTTGTTTCATCATTTGCATGGTGGTTGTGCTAAGTTTGGAATTTCCTGGTTTTTTAGTTTTTTATCAGACTTCTTAGCTGCTACTTTTATAGATATTATCAATTTTTCATTGAGTTGATTTATATCCATATTATTTTCGATAACTTCATCCGATGGTGAATGTCTTGCTAGTTCTTTTTCGAATTCCTCCTGTCTCGCATCCAGTTCTTTACTTGTTTGAAATCTAGGTTGCTTGATTTACTTATTTATTTCGATCTTGATATCAATGTTAAAACATGCCCGGACCATTCTGTGGTCGATTCCTGTGTCGACTCTATTTAAAACTGAGACGTCTTTGCAGCATTTACGATTGTTTGAAATAATGTAATCAATCTCATTTTCTGTTAAATTGTCTGGGCTTCTCCACATCCATTTGTGTTGGGGTGGCTTCTTGAAAAATGTGTTTAAGCAGTAGAGGTTTTCATTGCTGAGGAAGTCTACAAACATATTTCCTCTGTTGTTCCTCTCCCCTAGTACATAGTTTCCAACAAACCCTGTGTTGTCTTGGTTTATTTTCCCCACTTTTACATTAAAATCCCCTATTACCACTACGAAGTATGACTTTTCCATGCTTTTTGCGGTAGATATATCATCAAAGGATTGTTCTGCTTCTATATCTTCTGAAGTACTTGTCGGGGCATATACATTTATTATTTGCATTGTATAACGTTGCTATTTCCTCACACAGACTTGTAATCCAGCACCGCACAACCTCAGGTTCGGACGCTGTAATTAACACGCCTTTTTTTAAAAAAAACTACCAATAACTACATTCCCCTTTTAATTACTTAAAATTTTGAATTTTCCATCTCAAGAAATTATTTAGTGGTCGGGCAGAGTATCGTTCGTACCTTTAAAAGAATAATTTTTAGAATATAATTCTTAGCTGTTGGCTGCTATTTATATGGAACCTTCCCCTGTATCCAGCTAACGTCACACATCTCCCCTTGCCTTTTACTTGACTTAGGGTATCTTCTCCCTTATTGCCTGGCAATATAGGAATCTAATTCCCTTATCAAACCTCCAGAATTTTAAGTGGTTCTAGCGAGCGCAATGTAAACCCACGACTTTGCTTGTTTTAAGCCACGTCAAAAATTACCATTGCTATTTTACTGAATTTATTTGTTTTTCTGGTTTTTCTCTCTTTTTTGTAAAAAAAACATGTGACCCTGGTCTGACACTTTTCAATATGTTTCTAATCAATCCACTAAATCTAACTGAAATACAAAACTATCATTACGTTTCGCATTTTCCACACACAAATGATTGCGACTTTGACTTGATTGTAATTTTCAGGATAAAACAAGTGTTTGCGATATCAGCAGTATATAAAGACTTAGTTGTTTAAAAAAATACACACACACACACACACTTGTTCGTAAAAAAAAGCTTTACAAGATAGAAAATACAATAAGGAAGCGTTTTTCCACATGTGTTTCTGATACTCATTTAACGTCGATAAGATTGCGGAAAAAGCTATAAAAATCTGATATTATTATAGTAATTATATCTACTATCAATATTTTAAATCATCGGGCTATAAAAGTGTGTTTCCTTCATATTTTCCTTTTTAGTCATTAAGGCATTTTACCAAAACGAAAGTGTTCATTATCAATAGCTAAAAATAAAATAGGGTTTTACATACCCGTTCCTTATATGATATTTACCAAAGGAGTTTCAAAAATAATTAAGGGTTTCTCAGAAACAAAAACGTTCCTAAATATAGATCAAACAAATTTAATTTTAAGATTTATACATTTAATGCCTACAAAATTGAATCGCCCTAAAATCTATTGGAACTTTGTTTCAAAAGGGCTGACGACGAAAGGTATACTTCCTCGGGAAAAGATAATGCTCTTATAAATCGAAATGAGTATTCCCTAGGCAATCTGAACAGCTTTTCATAAAGCAATATTGGAAAATGATAGAGTATAAGAAACTGGAAGAACCCTCTCGCTCCTTTGTTGCTTTGAAGTTATTTGATAACGGTTTTACGGAAATCGAAATTCATAATTTATTTATTTATATAAAATATTTTAATATCATTATGTTAGTAAAAAATACATGTCTTCTTATTAAAGCAGATTTATATTCCCGTGGCTTTGTTATATATTGGTATTTAAATTTCAATTTAGGTATATCATAAATTAAAAAAGAAAATTTGATATGAGATGTTTTAGTTCTTACATTCTGCAATCGAAGCCCCACTAATACATATTTCCAGAATATAAATTCTTTTAAGAAATTTTATTTTAAATTTCTAGATACTAATTGAATTTAGGATCATGCAATAAATATTAACTGAAGAATGAAGAATGGAATAGGATAACTCCAACTTTTGCCTTTTCCTGCAGCTTACGTTTTCACGTGGGACAAATAAATTTAGTCGGCTTTTATAAACGTTAAACAAACACCTCAATAAATAACTTGGTTTATGTTACAGTTCATTAACGTCGCTACGAGTCCGAGAGCAATTATCTCTGGAAAATATTTTATGCCATTGTCACAGCAAATTGTATTATTATCCTAGTAGATCGTTATTTGCTTCCCTTGTTTGATTTAATTCTACTGAATCCCGCTAATGGACTTTTGTGGCTAGAATTTCTCTCCGAGGTATTGGCGTAGGTTTTTTGTTTTATATTTAACGAAAAGTGATAATTTCGATCACGTTTCAATTTGGTTCGATTGAGAAGGAATTGAAATATTCTTTATTAATTTGCGTTAGTATGCTCTTTATTTATCAATTAATAAATAGCGCCGTGGGGTGTCAAACAAAAAACATATCATCAAAAAGCGTTAAAGGCAAAGTTAGTTTTATATGTTATAATATGAAAAGAAACCACTTCTCGAGCTTGTCTCGGCTGGGCACGAATGCCAATCCTATTTAGGAGCTGGAGACAATTGCTGCGAGAATAAAGAATGCTCTAAAAGAGTGATACATTTTTATAATTTTGTCTCAGCAGCAAAGTGTCCATGTGCAAGGTCTACTCAATCAGATGATTGCTCACAGTGTCTTGATAATTGGTTCCGGCTTGGTTTTGCTTAAACAATAAATGTCTTAAGAATTTGTGTTGAACTCTTTCAATATGTTGGGTGTACATCATAATGAGGAAACTAAATACATGAGCCATATTCCAAATGCGGGCACAAGGAAGCAATACAGTAAACGAATAGAATTGATGCCAGCCCAACATTTGTAGAGCCTTAGAAACTGCCCCAAAACTATCTAGTGTAATTCCCAGGTCTCTAATATGAGGAACTGACTATAAGGTTATTGTTGATGTAATAGAAGTGGTCAACACTATTCCTGCTTTTATTGAAGCAAATTGAGTTGCATTTTTTGATATTCAAGTCCATACAGTTGTTGTTGCACCAGACAATGAGTCTATCCAGATCCGATTGAAGCCTGAAGCAATCATCTGGGGCTCTAACTTTAAGATCTAGTTTTAAGTCGACTGCAAAGAGAAGGACGAAACTGTGTTGAAAACAAGGTGATATATCATTTATGTACAAGATGAACAACAGGGGCTCCAAGTGTGACCCCTGGAGAACACCAGACACAACAGGTATTTCAATCGATCGAAAGCCAGGGACCTGAACAACTTGTGTTCTATCAGTCAAATATGAGTAAAGTCTTTGTAGCAAAGGCCCATCCACCACAGTCCTCCTCCATTTGCGGATCAGCAAGTGATAATTGACTCTGTCGAAGGCCTTAGAGAAGTCAGTGTACAATGCGTGAACTTGACACCCCTTCTCCAAAGACCGTGACAAAAAATCTGTAAATGACACGATATCTAGCTCTGTTGAACAGCCGGCAATGAAACCAATTTGCTCATCAATCAGTTGACCTTGGAGAGAACCAGTCAGAAAATCATACACGAGGCTCTCAAAGATCTTTGAAATGGTACTTAAAATGCTGTAAGGCCTGTAATTGGTCACCTGGGAGCTATCTCCTGTTTTGTGAATAGGCGTTATAAAGCTAGTCTTCCAGTAGCTTAGAAAAACTCCTGAATGATGAGATTGATTAAATATAAAGAAAATGGGACGTGCTAATAAAAAGCTGAACTGTTTTAAAAATATGGGGGGTAAACCATCAGGATCTGGACTCTTGACTGTATCCAGCCATGACAGCCTAGTGTATATGACTGATATAGAACAGTAAAGTTGCTTAGATGTAAATTATTAAATATCGCTTCATTGGGTATATGGCATGTTTTCTTGATATGCATTTCTGAAAAGTATTCAGCAAACAGACCAACTATCTCTTCCCCAGAGGACCCAGTGACACCCTTATAAGAAAGTACATTAGGAATTTGGATTCTACTTTTTTGGAGCTTACAAACTTCCAGATTTTTTTTAAGTTAGTGGTAAGGGATATCTCAGTAAGCTGAACATAGTCTCGGTAATCCTGCCTCTTTAGGATCTTACACCCAGCTCTTACATTACAGAAAGTAACATAATCAACATATAAATTTGAGTTAACATACAGTTTATGTAGTTGTTTCTTTTCGATAATTAATGATTTAAGTTCATTGGAAAACCAAATGGGAAACTTCTTTGATGAATATCTTTTTAATGGTACAAAACGGTCTATACCTCATAAAAAATGTTAATCATATCATTGAGAGATTTATTCAAGAACCACTCATCCCAAACTAAACCGGACATAAACATTCAGACAGCATTATAATCAACTAATTTAAAGTCTCTATAAAACCCGTTGCCCGCGAGTTCCCTGTTTCTCTCACTTGCGGTTAGTTTAAGGGTGAATGATAATAGAGGATGATACTTGTGAACCGGCAGCATAGTTTCCTCCTCAGCCAAATAGATCTTAAGGTCCTTATCTGTCACGAGCACCAGGCCCAGCAGAGAATTCGCTTCATAACAGAGAGTCAAGCGGGAAAGGATGCTGTTCATTCTGTTGGTCGTATTTGTTGTTAATTACTAAAGATTTAGTAGGTAACTATATACTTATTACAATAATTACATAATTACAATTTTTAATATAGTATTATATATATATATGGGAAAACTGGTTTGATTTAATGTAAATAACATTCATCGCCATGTTTATGTCTTTTATTCGTTTTTCCTATTCTCCTTATTCTTAAATATAAACATATTGGTCACGCGGAACCCCACGACCTTTTTGGTTTTTTAACGATGTTAACGACTTTTGGGCGAAAATTGGGCGTGGCACCCGTGGCGACGCACCTCAGATTGGGTACTGCGCCCCTAAATCTATTTGGTACCCCGCCCTTCGACCCACAATATCCCACTGCTAATGGTTACAGACAGCCTGCAAAACACATTCCCGTCACAAATACAAATTATATTAATATTTGTAATGTTTGCATTAGAATGTCTAATATTACACTTCACGCATAGCTTTCCGCTCGCTCCGCTCGTTACTGGGGCGCAACGAACAAAAACAAAATCAAGAAACAATACTTTTTACAAACATAATCTCAAGAAAATAAAAAACCACTGAACTACCAGAGCACTTGTAAGCAATTCATTGCATCGTAAAGAGATAGGTTAAATAGGACCGCAATCTAACGAAAACACTCCATGCCTTCCGACAAGTCGGGAATGTATTTTGCAAGCTGTCTTTATCCGCTAGTCATTTTAAAAGGAAGCGCCGAATTAGACTCCACGAGGGCCCACGAGTCGTCCTTATAGGCTGTATTTTTGGCTTCACCCTAAACATTGAAAACCGCATTACAGGCTTGTTCTGTACA
>MU187190.1:41579-82308 GCA_016904865.1 Pissodes strobi | reverse complement strand
TTTTTTTTGCACATTAGACGATGTATTCTTGTATATTCGTTATGATTGTTGTTCTTGTGTTTTCGTCTTTCCTCCATGAGTATTAATATGTCTTGTGTAATCCATTCCTTTTTTCCCTTTAGGTGTTAATAACTATTGTGTTCTCTCATTTCTTAACGAGATTTTAATATCTCGCCAAATTTCTTCCACGCTTCTGCTTTTAATGGACAGTGGCATGAGTGTGTGTACATTACCATTTATTTCATATGCTAGTTCTATTATGGTTTCAGGTTCCTTTAATATATGTTGTTGTATTCGTAAGGTCGTCGTTGGTTGTTGCTTCTTTTTAAGCTTTACATTTAGTGTTTAGCATAGCAAGTTGTGATCTGAGCACACATCTGCGCCCGGGTATGTTTTCGTTGATTTGTTACAGTTGCGATAGCGTCGGTTGATTAAGATGAAGTCGAATTCTTACAGTGCTATTCTGTGTCTTCATGTGGGACGTCCTGTGTACAATCTTCTGTACGGAAGATTATACCAGGTGTTCGTAATTAAGAATTCTTCTTCCTGACAGAACTGTACGAGTCGTTTTCCTCTGTCGTTGCGTACACCTAGGCCGTACTATCCGGTGACATCTTCTGTTGTTTCTTTATCTACTTTCGCATTCCAGTCTCCCATAATTATAGTAGTTTCGTCGTTTTTTGTCGCCTCCATTATGTCTTTGATTTGTTGGTAGAATTCTTCAACCACGTTATCGTCATAGTCAGCAGTGATGTTCACATTTACAGGTCTGTAAAGGCATTAATCTATCTCACAAGGGCACAAAATTTCGTACTGATCTGTTGAGAGAATTATTTAGCATTATAACCACTACGTATCTGTAAGATGTATCTCGTGTAAATTGTGTATTCTCCTCAGTCAAAATTGGTTGCGTCTGGCCATCTTGTTTCGTAACAGTATTTGTATGGCTATTCTTTGCATATTAAGGGTACCAAAATTTACATAGAATTTCCTGTGTCTAATCTGGCGTTGCGCCACCCGGTATACTCTAACTTCTAAATATTCCAAATAATTTCAGTTTTGTATTTTTGTTTTCGCTAACTTCATTTTAGCCACTGTCTGTTTCTAGTAAACACTACAGTATACTTAAACTGTTGGACAAGTAGTCCCTAGAACGAGCTTCTGTAAAATAAATATTGTGTTAGCAATTTCAAGTCTCGTTAAATATATTTATTTTACCTTCCTTTGTAGCAAACTGAAAGACCTTTATGAAATGAAAAGCAAAGAACATTTCAGCATCTCGGCACCTTCATGCAACCCTTCTAATCTAATAAGAGCCTTGTCGCGTAAACTTAAACATATTGACGCAATTACGAAAATATCCAAGTTGCGCAGACACATTTCCAGAAAGCGACGAATGTAAGCTTTCGTGTAGCTCTGCATGTTAGGATTTGCACGATTTTCCCTCCGTTTCATTTTTTTTCTTTTTTTCATTAGATGCTGCTTTTATACCGCTATACACAATATTACAATGATTTTCATTTCATTAAGAACAAGAGAAAGGTAATTCACCTCCGCTATAATTCGCGCTGACAGGTATTTGTTAGGATCGCTCTACTATTCCGCAGCCACAGTAAAGGGGGAAGGAATTAAATGAGAATAAAGCGCCAGCAATATTTTATTTATAATGGCTTTCTTACGATATAGTGTAAAATTCTAAGTATGCTGGCCGCTCTCGCGGTGAAATTCACAATCGTGTAATATACGACACACCATTTACTGCAGATGAAAAAGTTCAAATTAAAAGCCTGATAAATGGCGGTATAGTCATTCTGTTGTATGTATTCGAATATATTTAGGTACTAATATATTAAGAATGGTCGTTACTGCGATCTTTTCACAACTTCATATACAGGATTTCAATTTAATACTCCGCTCTTCGATTGCAGCTTTATCGTTTATTCAGTGAAAACTTTGATTGATATTATGTTAATAAGGATGAAGGGACTACATCGTTGGCTATTTTTTCGACTTTATTATTATCTACATATCTGTACTATACCCTGGGAAAATAGTCTTGACTTGAGTTCGAGTTTTTTCCAAAGGGTGTAGTACAGGTATGTAGATGACATTTTCGCCATTTTCCAGACGAAGACTGCTAATATAAAAAATGTTGTAATAACACTAAACAGCCGTTTTTAAACTGTTAAATTTATTTGTGAAGTCGAGAACAATGGCAAACTACTATTTTTGGATACTTTAGTAATTAGAAATGATAATAACACACTAGAACTAGATATTTACAGAAAAAAACTGCCACTAACCGATATATTCCTAAAGACTCCTTCCACTGCGACCAACCCATATTGTCTATTTTTCACTTCTTAGTAGGCCGGTGGATAATATTACTCTAATTAAAATTTATTTTACAATGAAAAGGAGACAATTAGAAATATTAGGCTAGTCAGTGGGGTGTATTGCCATTCAAAAGGTGGGATAGTAATAATTTTTGTATATGTTGTTAAGGTTTGGGCCTTGACAACAAAGTCAAGTTTTCGACCCTGAAGAGTGACCGCTCGAAACGCCGTGCCATCTTGGATGAAAGGTACAGCCACGTGACCATGTTTCCCAAAAAAAAATAGTAAAACTTCCCATTTTTGTAATTTTTTCGAGTGCTTCTCGTTATTTATTACATAGTTATAATAATGTTGTAATCAGCGTCGTGATCTTAGCCGCTTAAGCCATGCGATTATATCATTAACGTTTTCCTTTCTTTGATGGACTTGGTCAGGTTGTTGATGACGTGTTGAGTATAACCTGCGTCTTCAATGTCATCATCGTCGGTGCTTCTGGGATAACATTGTTCTTCCATTGGTAAATCTTGGTCATCTTCGTCCTCACTGTCGCACAATTTGAATCTCCAGTACATTTTCGCATGACTGACCACTGCAGCAGCCACACACAATGGAGCACTTGCTTTACTGCAACCACATGCCACATCATTTTCGACAAGTGCATGAAATGAATTTCAACAGGTTGTAGGGTGCTGCTTGCTTTGTTATTGTCAGTAGAACAAGATCATTGCTGACAAGTTTACAGCCCCAATCTTCCGTTTTTTTCTCGATTCCATACCATTTTTTGACTTGATGCGTTCTGAAAGCATGATACCGCGCAGCATCCTTCGTTGGTGGCAAAGAGGCAAGATTCGATTTACTGTTTTAGTAGATTTAGCGAAACGTTGGTAGCGGATTTCTTCTAAAATATCCTCTTCCATGTTGCCCGCATACAGAACAATGAGAAAGCGTGCTTCAGCGTCTGTGATGTGCTCTAGTGTTGCATCCTGATGGGTCAATAGTGCTCTGAGTCCTGCTGTTTTCAGGAGAAGCGAACTAAATTTTATTTTTCCTTGGCTGAAAATTGACGCAGCCGTCAAACGCATGAGGAAACAGAAGGATCCCAGCCACTTCCTCATGTTTTAAGCTATTCGCGAAGTATAGCATTTCAGCAATTCTGCCTTTTCCTGGTTTGCGGAGGTAGATGTTATTTGAGATGGTCCCAATGCTGTCAACAAAACAAAAAAAAACGTCTCTGCCAACTACGAAAACAGCATAAAATATTGAGCACAAGGAAATCGCTGTTCTGACAATCGACACATCAGCATCTTCTTTCGCCTGTTCCAATTTTTTGTCAGCTTCAAAATTAGACGGGTTTTATCGTTTTCGTAGGCTAAAAATTGTTCCCGGGAAACTTGAACCGCCATTGGTTCATCGAAGAGAGCATCCGCAGACATATGCTTCTTCGATCGGCTAAGTCCTTCTGCGGCTTTGGTATTCCTTTTGTCACCATCACTCGGATATCCCTCGAAAACAACGACTGCATGTGAACCGTAGTGCCCGTACATATTTAACGTACTTCTCGGAAATGGGGGCAAATGAATCATTACGATGCCATACAACTTTGTGCAAAAGATATCCTCCATTTAAAACATTGATTTGGTTATCTTCGAACTCCACACCTTCTGCAAATTATGTGAAAACTTTATACAATGAGGATTCCGCGCCTTTGCGCATTCCTTTCTCTGAAAAAAGTGGCAAAGGAAATGGAGCAAGCTCCCATTTAAGATAATCTTTCAACTCGTCGTCGTATATCGAACAGAGAAACAGCATGAGTGGGTTGATGGAAATTGTTGCTTCGCCGAATTTTATGCTGCTGTTGCACTGCTGCCAATATGATAACCATGTCTTTCCGTTTCAGTGTAATTGACCCGAAATTTTGGAACGTGTCAGCCATGTTCGACATCACCTTGATATATCGATATTTTTATTTTATCGATATATCGCGTCTTATGTATCGATATCTATAAATCGATAAATTATTTTCGCTATATCGAAAAAATATCGTGATCTAACATTCATTTGAAAATTTTTGTCGTAAGATCAACCGCTGCGGAGTTATTTTGAAAAGTACAATTTTTTGACCTTTAATCCAAGATGGCGGCTCGAGCTGCCTCTCCCCAAGGTCGAAAGCTTGGATTTTTCATCAAGGCCCAGATCTTAACAACATATAAAAAATGCTACTACTCCACCTTTTGTAGACAAAGTCTTTTTTGGACAGATTGGCCTATATAGCGAAAGTATGGAAATTATTAAATGTATGAATAAAAGATCCAGGACCTATCCCGTATAGTCTTCATTATACTGGTTGGTTAATCGAGCGTAACTGAGAAAAATCACAGAATGGGTAAATTTTGGTGCCGCTTGATTGGGTTAACAGAAATAGAGTTAGGTAGCTTATAAGTTTAGTTTTAATCATGTTATGATGATGCTAACATGGTTGGCAAATCGTGCATCGAGTGCAGAAATTCTGCATCGATATCGTGGATTAAACTGTGTTGTACCGCATTTTGCCGAAGATTTCAAACCCCAACTTAGATGACAATATTTGCAAGTGGTTTGTCGTAATTTACTGGTACTAAATAAAACTATAGTCGATAAAAACGCTATATAACTTAGGCGTTTTTTGTGTCATGCTGAATTCCGATTTGACATGCTTATTTATTTAGCAATATTTCCTTACTGCCCGAATTATGTTGATAGTAAATAAACAATGGAAATTCTCATCAGACGACCAATATGATCGCTAACTCGGCATCTAATAGTAGCCCATAATGATTAAGATTCCCAGAAATGCTCTCAAGTCTTCTGATGTAATGTCAGCAGTCGAACCTTTTTATAAAGTATAACGTTTTTCTTTGGTGGATTAAGTGGTACTTTTTCATCCAGTGACGCTATCGGAGGGAGCAGATTAATTAACTTTAAAATTTCGTGTATCACTGTTATTAAAAATCATACGTTTCTTTCTACCTTATCGGTATGAACAATTGATTATTGATTTGTTTATGACCGCAAAAGAGGGTATAGTAATTAAGTAACTTTGGTTAGCGAACTGTATTAAAATAGGTTGGTGAGATTTCATTCATAGGGTGTGAATTGAAGCATGTATTATATTTTTATTAAGGTACTTTAATAATGCAGGATTTATTTTGTATTAAATATGATCAATAAATAAAATGTTTTCTAACTAGTTTCATGCATTCATCCTTTCCTAAATAAAACTAAATATTTAACATCTCAATAATCAGATTAATTGTTAATATTTATCTAACAAAAACTTTTGGGTATAGTTAATTAGCAGGACCTCCGTTCTTTACTGATTTTTATCAAACTTTCTTTTATTTCAACTATCTACGTCTCCATCATACTCAATACTTCGTTACTTTACTTCTTCTGCAATTCTCTCAAATTAAGTTAGCCAGGAATATAAGACTTCGACTACAAAAAATTTAAGATTATTGAAATCGTAGATTACTCGAAAGTGTAATATAAAAATGCTAAATTCTTGCTTGAGCGAAATATGATTAAGTGAATCAGAAATAATTATTAATTATATATTTGAAAAATTAAAAGATTAGTGAAATATATGCAAGATGAATAAAATATTTCAAGATCAAAAAAAACTAGTACTTATCGAGTCAAACGTTGCCACAAAGATAAACGACCTTTTTTTTAAATTTAAGACGTTCAACCTATTCTGATTTTTGATGCTCTCATTGGGTAATTTAAATCATGTGACAACCGTTCTAGGATACACGGCGACAAACTATGGAAATACTCAACATACGCCAAATATGGCAATCGATTGTAGGTTAAATGCTTAAATTACAGATTGAAAAGCGTACTATGTCCTTCAATTACCAACTATATGAGATAAGCCCGTTTCCAAATAGATGTCACTCTCGTAATATAGAAATCTACAACGACATGAATCCGCAAATCATGGATATAAGCCTGCATACCTGTTCTTCTTAAATAGTTAATTGTCCGGAATATACCCATTCACAGATAGATGTCACTGGCGATTAATATACCGAACATCGAAAACCATTGATAAATAGATAGAATTTAGTGGAGCGGAATAAACTTATTTTTAATAACTTATATTCCGTTACAGTTGAATGCTCGTACTGTACTTCTTCAACTCCAACCTTCTACTTTCGACTGGCAAGGAGAACTGAGCGGGAATTACGCGAAAACACAATACAATGGAGAGGGTAGAAAAATGTCTTTCTTTATTTGACATATGTTATTTACATAACATTGACGGAGACGAAGATATATGAAATTTCAACGTATAAAAACGTTTTCCTTGATGGAGAGTGACAACTAACTATATTTCCAGTGATTTTTTATATAAAGGAATCTACAGGCAATCCATGTTCGAACTAGGTATTCCACAGTAATTGAATTAGAATACTTTCAATGCACAAATTGCTGCTAAATAAATCTACTCGGGTTTTAATCATGGCTCAATCATACTACGAACATACAGGATATTATCACAAAACTATACAGTAAAAAAGGACACTTACAATAGTGTATAGGATAGCTGACGTCTAAAAATTATATCCATTTATGCTAATAATCCTTGGTTCACCAATAGTAATATTCGGAGCTATCCCCCCCTTTAAGGCTGACTGTATCTGGCACTAATGGGTCGATAAGAACCCACACATACTTGGAAAAGCTCGTATCCATTGCTCCTTAAAGATTAATATTTCGGTTGACATATTAAAGAATGCTATTATTGTTCTGTTATTTATAAAGGGATACATGCATCGATGCTATAATAGTTCATGAATCGGAGGATCAGAGAAACATATATGAAAACCTCTATTTAAACAAGATGGATAATCAGCTCCCTAGTTGTCCCGGTTAGGCAATAACTGGATGTTCATTACCAAATAAATTATTTTTTATGGCACTCTTCGCACACACACCGCTCGTCGAGCGCCATAGGATCTCCCTTTAGTGTGTACCACTGCCATAAACACAGAGATATCTCGGCCAAATATCTGCGGTGTTCCATATTATTCAGATCCCGGATCGACTCCGGGTTGCCGACAGGACACACAGGTCTCTTCTGAATCGAATCCAGCAGCAAGATGTGCTTAGGTGCAGCACCCTCAGATGTATTAGCAATATTCTAAACGCGGTCTTATTTGCGCTTTGTAGAACAAGAGCGGCTGCTGTGCTGTATACACTTTTTTGTTGCGAAATAGCGCACCAAGCTTCTGCGAGGCTGATTTTGCGATGTTAGCAACGTTTCTCAAGACGTAGAAGCTGTAACGTCTCTACCGGTGAAAAGTCTCAGCCGTTCGTAAAGATTTTTCTGATCTAAATTAAGAGACAAGAGTACTGCCATCTGCAAAAATGTAAACAGGATTATTGTTGTCGGTTGGCAGGTCATTAATATAGATTGAGAAACAGAGTTAGTGAAAGTATTGGGCCTTGAGGCACGCCTGCAGTAATTTTGAATATGTCTGAGATGTGTCCATCGGTTTTTAGAAAACTCTTCACTTGCAGAGGGACGCTGGCAGTCCGAAGGACGGCGGTTTGTTGAGCAATCCGTCATGCCAAACTCTGTCGAATGCCTTCAATATATCAAACGCAATCCCCCGAAACTCTCCATAGTTCTCAATTGCCCTACTCCATACATGAATGGCATAGGCCAATATATCTCTTGTCGATCTCTCTTTGCGAAAGTATTTGTTATCTCTAATTATTCTGTTGATCTCGAGGTACTTGAAGATTGAAAGGAAAGGCCCTATTGAATGGCCAATTAGATTTCCAAACCTAACGCCATTAGAAGTTATCACTTAAAATATGTTATTTTTAATATCCAACGCAGAGAAAGGGCTAATTAGTACAGTCAAATAATTCTAATTGCTCTTTATGTATAACATACATATAATGCATGTGAAATACAGTTTTCATATTGCACCCGAATCTGAAATTATTTATAGCATCGGCTACCGCTCGAGTAACAACCAGTTCGGTTTGTTGATTAAACCACGACTTGTGTTTGCAAACATGTTTTTAGGCTTTTTGCATACGCAATAAAGCTTTGTGATTTAAATCCTATACGGTTTGAAATCATGCCTGCGGGAATTTGAAGAATCAAGTGCTAATGAAACAAAAGCCTATACAACTTCAAGTAGGCAAATCTATCCTTGTAATCAGGGTATTGAATTATTGAAAGCCTTCTCTTTTTAATTTGAGTTTTAACCCATAAGTTATGTAGCATCGCTATAAAAATAAATATGGACTCTTTTTAAGCACCTACTTGCCTTTATCAGTTAGTCGGAGGAGAGACATTAGTTAGCGTGTATCTCAGAGTATGCCACCTTAGCTTTTGGCTACCTATGATCTGTTTTAATAAGACACCATTATTGCATATCTGAGAGATCTACACGGTGGCCTAAGTAGAATTTTAATAATGTCACTTGTTTAGCATTAATTTGAGCAGTAATCCTGTCCCATTTATCAAGAGCACGTAGGTTCACCTTATCACTGGTTAACAAGATTTTTGTCCCAAACACAAAAATTTATGATTTTTTTATATTTCAGTATATTCGCTTGTGCACCTAAAATATGTATGCATAGATATGTAGTATAAGAGACATTTTACAAAAACATGTGCCAGGCATTGCTACTTCATTATTTGTGTAATCTAGCAATAATTTTTTGAAAGTACAAATATATTAAAGCGTTCTTTTAAGATCTGCAAGTAGTTCCCATTCCTAGATAGCATTTCTCGTTGCTTCAGTCGGATATATTCCCATTATTTCTAGAGGCTTTCCGAACTTATACCTTAGACTGAGGCAGTTGATCCTCCAAGCAACCCTCCAACTTTAGAGAGGTAAATACTGCTAGACTCGTAGGTTTTTTTAAATTAATTTAATTTTATTTATATGTGTTAAATGTAACTTTAGTTCTAAGCATCTGGGGAGCTTACATTATTTAGGGGTGGTTCACACATATTTTTTTATTATTTTGAAGTTATTTGCATTTTTTGTATTTCTCTTATTTGCTGATGGTCATTGAAAGTCCATTGATAATTTTTGGGGCGATTTGTTTTAGAAAAAATATATATAGAAGGTGTCTTTAATTTCTTCATTTAAGTAAGGGGCATAGTCTAGTTAGTATTGGGTTATTACAAGGTTTCACGCTCAGGTAGGTGACTTTCACTTTTGGACCAAGAACTTCCAGTCTTGAGCCAAGTACTTTCAGTTTTGGGCTGAACTCCTACAGTTACGGCTGAACTTGCAGCAGCAACAAAGTTCATCCTTGGATAGGAGTTTACCCTTTCCAACGAGGTGTCCACGACCATGAGCGTAGACAAGGGAGGACCCATTTTGCAACACAACATTCATGCCATGCCATTCAAGAGGGTGCCGAATCCTTGTTTTTTTTTAACGATTTTAATGACTTTTGGGTAAAAATTGGGCACTTCCAAAAGTTTCCACCTTCGGCGGCTTAACCTCCGCCAGTGGTTAGCACTGCGGCATTGTCTACGGTGCGCCCCCCCTGAGAAAAAAATCCTGTCTACGCCCATGTCCACGACATACTTTTACACCGGATTTTCAACGTTCGACCAGTCTAACGTGGTATCGTTCCCATTATTTGTTGTATTATCTTGTTATTGTTGGCCAAGCTTTAAGTTAGCTCTTATTCATTTTTTTCGCAGATTTATATAATTAATATTGTTTTTATTATTGAATGATAATACTATTATTATTGCTTTTATTATTGATACCATTACTAATTCATATGTTTCAAATATAAACTTACATATCTAAATTAATTTTAAGTAAGCCAAAGTGATCACTCTGGGTAGTAGTGTTTGGTATCTTTAGGCTTAAGGCATACAGTACCGAGTTTACCAACAGAATTGGTCTCTGTACAATCATCAAATTGTACCCCCTAAATTAATTACTTTATAGTTTCCTTTTTTTGTGATCATTCCTTTTTTTGTTGTTATTAAAAAAAAAAACAAGAAATCAATAGATAGATCCGTAAATTAAGGTTACGTTTTCCTGTTTAGTAAAACGTGCCTAACAACCCCGCATAACGACAGCGGAGCTTTTCCAGTTTAGCTGGCAGAACTGGTGGCGCTCACGAACTCCACACCTGGAACTGGGATATTGTAAACATGACTCTCACGGAGTTAGGTTCGCTTTAATTAACATCATTTTTATTCGTTTTCAAAATATTAAAAAATCGTGTTGCAAGCTCGTGGGACAAAACAAATATCTGAAATTTTGATGACCAGTAATTCGATAAGTTTATGGCGTTTGCATTTAATTTTCAAGCACCCTTGCTAACTTATCACAGGGCCAGCGAAATTGGGATATAGTAAATAATCTAATCAATCTTGGGAAGAACTGTGTACGTAGGTTTGATAAATTTGTTAAATGTGAGGTGCATAGAAATATTCCTTTTATTATTATTATTATTACCTAGCGCCCGTGCCCTTCGAAAATTATCGCTCTGCATCCTGTATAAAGAATCGAAACCACATGTCATTAGGTGCAAAACTTATAGTTAAGAATGTGTATGAATCATTAATAAATAACGGAGTCGTCATCCATGATGCTTTGAACGAAACATGTGTACTTACAAAAACGTCAATACGGTAAAAGAATAAGAAAAAGTAAAAAATGCAGTGATATTAAACATGCTCGTTTGGACGACTATCAACATGATATCATAAGAAGAAAAGTAAATGCACTCTATGAAGAACGTTAATAAAGCTAGAACAAGATGAAGCAAACATAAATATTAGCTCTGCCACCCTTCACGGAGTCGTTTCCACAATGGTCTTTAAGTACCGCATAACATACCAAAAACAAGTGGTAAAGGAATCACAAAGGCATATCTGATAACTTGGTGGCATAAATGGGTCATACTGTCTTACGTCTTCCACTATATCATTATATATTTAACCCCATAGAGCTTATGTGGCACCAAGTAAGAAAGTAAGTGAGAGCTGAAGTTATTTCCCCTACTAGTAAGAGTTTCACCAAGATAATTAAAATTGTCATAAGTAATATACTGACTGAAAGCTGAAAAAAAAATCACTAAATCACATTTTAAAAGTGGAAGATTCGTATGTTTGCATACGAGAGAGTATACAACCCATTGTTATTAACTTAAAGAACGACTCTGGCTGAGAAACAGACTTAGCTTTGGATTAAACGATATTATTATGTAGGTATTATTATTTGTAATTGTTAGTATTATATAATAAGTATGAAGAATTCACGTATTTCTTGCTATGTGAAATAAAATAGAGTTAAAGTTGTTTTATTCCGTCACTGGTTTCCACTCGTAAAACACCTGTTAGCTTGCTGTTAATAATAAATTGTATTACTGATGTCAAAAGCCAAGACGATATGATTTACCAATTTTCAGGCTAGGCTTCCTTTCCACTGGGAGTCACGAAAAGACGAGATGCTCGATGAATGAAATCGATTGTACATTTCTAAAAGCCTGAATAATATATCAGGTGCGAGAAATATGAGGAATCGATCGATGAGACTCATCACCGCAGACAGGAGCAGATTACAGCAATTAATCAAGACCTGGAGAAAGTTCAAACTTGGGGCGACCGAAATTTGGTCCAGTTCAATGCAGCAAAGACCCAAGCAGCAACGTTTACTAAGAGGGCCAATACAGCGGGCTCTGACATCATTATGGCAGGATAGACCATTCCTTCATCCTCATCAATCGGGCTGCTGGGTGTCTCGGTCAACAGCAATATGTCATGGCATGGCCATGTTGCTAACATCGCAAAATCAGCCTCCCAGAAACTTGGTGCGCTATTTCGCAACAAAAAACTCTATACACCGCAGCAGTTGCTCTTGCTGTACAAAGCGCAAATAAGACCGTGCTTAGAATATTGCTCACATATCTGGGGTGCCGCACCAAAGCATACCCTAAAGCTGCTGGATTCCATTTAGAAGAGGGCTGTGCGTCTCGTCGGCGATCCGGAGTTGACCCGGAATCTGGATAGTCTGGAACATCGCCGACATGTGGCCGAGATATCTCTATTTTACAGATACTTTCACGGCAGATGTTCCCAGGATTTGGCCCGCATAATCCCGCCCCTGGCAACTCCTGTCAGACAGTCCCGACAGACGGCAGGGGCGCACCAGTTCGTCGTACAACTAGAAACACCTAGAACATCGCTTTACCAGAACTCCTTTGTCTGGCGCACTGCATCACTGTGGAATTCACTTCCAGGACATCTGTTTCCCACTAATTACGACCTACAAATATTCAAGAACCGTGTCAACCAACATCTTCGCACACACACCGCTCGTCGAGCGCCATAGAATCTCCCTTTAGTGTGTGTGCCACTGCCATAAAAAAAAAAAAAAAAGTTATAAGTGAACCACAAATACTGAAGCATTCAACATCTGTTCAAGAAGTTTTGTCGTCCATCAACTGGCGTTGACTGGGGCTTTTATAATGATTCCAATATTGTTGGTATAGTTGATCCCCAAACAACTAATAAATATTTCATTTGCTCCAGATTATTTTGTTTTCCAGTAATAAAATATTAAATGGTGACGTGTTGTGCCAAAACTCGAAACTCAGCTAACCCAGCCTGTATGAAAGCCATCATCATTTCCAAAGTGTCCTCTAAGCAGTTATTGGCGCAAATTCTGGTCAAGTCATTGGCTATTCTCAAAAAATTTACTTTTCGGAAAAACCTTCATTTTTTGACCTAGAAATCAATGTGTTTACATTTTCCCGACATTTTCGAAACAAAGCACCATTTAGAGGGTTTTTCTCCCAGAAATTTCCTATCAAACTGTGGTCCTGCTTTTTTATCTTTGCAACTTTTTCGGCAACTAGAACGACCACTTTATTAAAATATACACGCCCAAAAAAATATCCCCATCTTCCAATTCGCACCAACTTCATTTACGTTCGGAAGGCTCTCAAACGGTACGGGTCGAGAAGATTTCATCAAAATTGTTCAATAGCAAAAAGAATTGACCGTCGGTGGCCCCCAAAGTTTTACCTAAAAACGTCCCAAATCTCAAACTCCACTCGCAGCTTCCAGAGAAAAATGAAGTTGACGCAAACTTTGCCCGAATAAGCGATAGCCGAGCATCACCTGCCATACGTGACGGCTCAGTTTCATTCACTGCTCAGAAAAAGGTGTGCAGAACGAGTCTAAAAAAGTTTTTACTTCCTGGCTGTTTCGCTCTCGTCCGACTGCAGTCGATGCCGACTTTAGTCTTATGAGGGTCTAATTGGCAAGAATAACGCGACACGCATCACGAGTAACGGCTCAGTCTTTTTCACTACTCAAGAAAAAGTGTGAAAACACGCTTAAAGAAATTTTCACTTCAAAAAGAATACCAAATAAAAAGGTGCATAATTACGAATATATACTGTATTTTTACGTTAAAAGCAAAATCTGTTGTTAATATGTTTTTGAAGTGAAAACTTCTTTAGGCGCATTCAGCACCCCTTTTCCTGCTTCTATGGCTTTCCAGTTTCTGAAGGGAACGAAGTAGGGATTGATGGACATCTCTCGGAGGAATTTAAAATCAATGCCGGAGTTCATCAAGGGTGTATTTTATCTCCCACACTGTTCCTGCTCTATATCAACGATCTCTTAGACAAGACAAATAGTTCTATTTTCAGCTTTGCAGACGACAGCACGCTTATATCTTCATTCATGTCGCGGATTCCAATGGCCGCTGCTCGTTCCCAACGCAAGCGATAAAACCAGATTGCTGCCATCAATGAGGATATGAACGCCATCGTGGAATGGCGTGAGGAAAACAATACCCAGTTTAACGCAGGAGAAACTCAAGCAGCTGTCTTCTCAACAAAAGCAAACACCGCAGGACCTGACTTATCAATCATAGGACAAACCCTGATTATGGCCTGATCCATAGTCACCAAAATCTCCAAAGCAGCAGCATAAACGCTACGGACACTCTATAGATCAATACATACCTCATCAGCTCTTACTGCTCTATAAGGCCCAGATAAGACCATCTCTGGAATACTGTTCCCATGTGTGGAGTTCTGCATCCAAATCGAAGCAAAGTGGCGGACTATTTCTTTACTATCGATACTACTACGGAGGGTGTTCGTACTAGCTGGCACTTATGGTGCCGCCCAGAGTTGTGCCAAACAGAAACACCCGTCAAACACAAGCGCCTCGTCAACATACGATTCAGTTGCGAACACCTAGGACATTGCTGTTGCGGGACTCCTTTGTCTGGAGAACTTCCTTGCTCTGGAATGGAATTCCGGGTAACGTCTCTCTCGAAATTACAACCTACAGTGTAGGTAGTCAATCTTAATTTTAAAACCCCTAAATGGACGCTCGCTCTGGATATACGGCTTCCATTGGAAAATGAGATCACCAGTGTTGCCAATAAATTTTTCTTTGGTGCAATATTCTCACTTCCCGGCGCTACCTTGTATGAAAGAGTTGAATTATTTCTTTGTATTCAAGACGGTATTATAATATTTGAGTAGCCCAAATTATTTCGATTTTCTTACAAAGATGGGGAAATTTGCAAGGAGTGGATTATTAATTGTGGTAAGTATTTACTTAGCAGTGTTCGGTAATATTGTTTAATGTTTGGGTAACTATCATGTTCATCGAAAAAAGGAAATATAAGTATATTTATTTTGAAAAAAAAACAATTTTTATCGAGATAAAAAAATAATAGCTCGCGATTATTTTCTTTGGAATACTTAGAACTATGATATTACAAGACAAGGCAGATTAGCCGAGAGCTATAAATACATTAAGGGCATAGAGTTTGAGCTTCGATAAGATACTTTAAACACGTATCAATTTTCAGTATGATCAGTAGATGTGTGATATTCAAAGCACTGATTAATTTAGCAGTGACTGATCGGAGTTAATTGTATGGGGTGAATATATTTAGCAAACCCTAAACTATGAGACCGATAAGGGCTAAAATTCTTCGATCATGTGCCCAATCAACAAAAAAAGGAATGCTCCATGTAGTAGATAAAACTTTATCTGCTTTTCATGCTTTCCGCTTATTTTTCAAACCAATCAACCAACGAAATAAAATATTTAAATTCGTTTTGATATTAGATTTAATTTCGGCAAACGAATATGCAAAATCAACAAACAATCTCGGACTGTCATTTAATTTTACTTTATGAAATTCATATAGGAAATAAAATAGGCTCTGAAACAGATCCATTGTTCCACAACTTATTTATGTACCATCAATAAATGTTTCCTGTCCAATCTTCGATTGCTTGACAAATAATATTTGCATCTCGAACTGTCTCCATAAATGTTCCGTGAAATGCTTGGCAAACCAATCTCGAATTACCGCGACGGATTTAGAGAAAGGCTCTATTTGGGAGGCGATCATTAAATTGACTCAAGCAATTGCGCTATTCAGAAAGTAGAGTTTGTAAATGCCGGTTAATGCACTAACGAATGTACTTGATTATCTTGATAGGCTTTGACTCCTACTATAAATTGAATGCAATACAATTTCTCCGTTTTGAGCGAACCCATGTGTTATTATATACAGAGAAAAATTAACGACTCAACACTTTCTAATTTTATTTATTTGCTTTCGCCTCAGATTAGAAGAAACTGAGAGTAAATAAAGTTAAGTTGAGAAAATTTGCAATTAACGATGCATAGGTCAAAAGGAGTTATCTTCGAAGCATGCAAATTAGGCCTTAGCTAAAATGCGGCACTGTAAAGGGGGATTAAATTTATTTAAAGGTGCCACTAACTTGCAGACGGCAGAGGTCAGAATGACCCCCAAGTTGTAATTTGAAACTCCTTTCGGCTTAGGCTTCGTAACAAAATAAAATATGAATGCTGAAGCGTTGGTTGCAAATAATTTAACCAATAAAACCAAAAGATAAACTAATTGAAAAATGAATCAAAACGATTCAATTATTGAGCCCAATTAATTCAAATCGATTATACTTAATATTACGAGTAAAAGATACCGAGTAAACAGGTATATATATGAACAAAAACTACGTGTTTTAGATACCTCTTGAAATAATTCGTTTTCCTTGAAGTAATACCGGCGGTACAATAATTATTAAAACTAAATGAATTTAAACGAAGAATCCAGTCTACCACTGAAGCATAATAAAAACACCAGTTATTAAACAGTAAAGTTGTACAAAAAACGTACTATTCAGATAAAGTTATAGGAAAAGTTATCAAACTACGTTATGAAAATGATAATCTGTTATGTTGAATATAGGAACCAACTGATTGAAACTAAAACGTCTATCTTCTGCGTTATGTAAAATAAATCATTGGTCATATAGCAAGTAAAATAGGCAGTCAATAATTACTAATAATTATCAGTGTTCAAAAACCATTTAAACACGTTTTCAAATCTAACGAGTTAATTTCTATTAAATAACATTCCACGCCACTGTACTCGCATTCCAAAGAAATCTTAAAAACCTCGGGATACTACTAACGCCATCTCTTGTTACAACGTTTATCCACTGCATCAGCCAGTCTAGACAACTAAAGGCAAAGCGGCCTCAAAAGTCACCCGACCAATCACAGCGCTACCCTACAGGATAGCCACTTCACCCTACCTAAAATTCCTAACTATAATTCTAGTGGTCCCTAAAATTCCGATCTTTAACAATCGAACTTTATAAAAACTAGTTAACGTATTTCGACCAGATTTGTGTTAAAATTGATAAGGTTATATTAGACAATCGCTGACGTTAAGTTTTATATAACTTCTCAGTATTTACATTATTTGCTCTTTCTAGTTCCGAAGTGATGCATCTTCTCCCGCCAGAAAGGGAGCAGTCAACGCCTTCTAGTTGATCTAGTTCTCACGTTCTAGAATTCAGGAGCATCTTGAACCCCAACCAAATAGCCGCGCTGAAGCGCTCTCCCTGGCCTGGTATGGCCATATTGGCCATGCCAGGCAGGTTTCACGTGTTGAGGTCCCTTAATCCCTCAAGATCTATTCAAGTGACATTGTAGTTTCCTGCCATTGTGACATATCGTCGTCGTCGTCTCAAGCCTACAAGCAAGGCCATCTCCGGCAAAAGTAAAACGCAGTACCGAGCGATGTACTTAGCTTCGCCATTGGTCTTGTCCATGAGGGTTCATTTCAATCTGGTCTTGTCTCGAGTCCCAATTAAGTAAACTATTACAATTACTCTCTCACAAGTAAGACGCTGTACCGAGCGTTGTACTAGCGTCCCCATTGATCTCGTCCATTGGGATTCGTTCTCTCTATACTTTGTCAGAGTATAACATTGTTTGTTATGCTCTGGCTTTATTCTAATATAAAGATTTCCCGGCACCCTGTCTGCCAATATTCTCTCAGTCAGTAAGACGCTCTACTAGCGTCCCCGGCACCCTGCCTGCCAATATCCTCAATGCTTTATTATAATATAAAAATTCTCACAAAAGCTATTTCCCCTACACGGATTTCAGCTTACCTATGCGACCTGCATAACGCTTTTAGTATCCATTTTTGCGTGTATAAAAACCGCATTTCCACAAAGGCTGTCATGCCATTATGCACATAACTGCATACCATCTCAATCCACTACCATTTGACATTTGAGTCATTTTTATTTGCAAAAATTTGAAGTACATTGTATATAGACGTTAAGAAGAGACTTAGTAAGTATTTTTAAGTGACTCTCCCATGTGCTGGAAGATAAACTTCTGAACGATTGAACGTTGCTCGTCAGCTAATCGAGCTCGTACGTTGCAGTTCCGCAGGAACTTCAATGAACATTTAACTGTACTTAGCTGCAAGCTAATGTTTCTAGAATATTCTAGTTACAATTAGCTCAATCAACTGTGAAATTATAGAAAGAAAATAGTTTGACTTAAAGCGTTACTAAATTAGTAAATTATTACAATACATAAATAAAACTATAGATAAACTTGTTTTATGCTACACAGAATTAATTGAATAATAAGTAATCAATTAAAAAAGTAGGCTAATACAAATAGTCTGAAACTCTAGCAGTATCAGAGAAATATATCTCACTTAATTAAGCAAAAGAGAAAAATAAAGAATACAAGTTAAAAGGCTGACTAACGTGATATAAATTAAATAGCATTTAATAAGCATATATGAAGAAACAATATCACTCAGGGTTTGATCTGCTGATCTGATCTATGGGAACTCGTACGGAGCTCTCCAGGCAACTCTCAGAATGAAACGTACACAACTAGTGAACACGAATGATTCTCCACACCCGGAACTCAGTCGAAAAAGTACTCTTCACGCAAAAACACCAGGAAGAAGGGACTCTTCGCGTACAAAAAAAAGTCCTCAGTTGAAGGACTCTCTACGTAGAAAAAACCGGTAAAACAGCAACACATTCAAGGCGTTTACCTATAGTCGAAAGCAAGAAACATTTACAGGCGTAACAAAAAAAAAACAAATACCAAAGAAAAATCGGTATTTTACTTGTGTGGGTTTTTTATTTGCTTAAAGCTGAAATCAGGTAGGTTGCCTCTAAAGGTGAACGAGACAGAGCCTCTTTAATGAAAGAAATTAGCAACTGTCCACGTGGAGCGCAAAATAGCGACACGGAAAAAAATATCACAAGGCAACTCAACTGCAACGAAAACGGAGAAAATCGTAGTTACGGAATGAGTTCAGGCACCAAATCAAGAAAACAAGGTAATAATAGCAAGGCATCACCTGGGAGTCAAATTAGGTCGAGTAAGAAATCCACACAATTTATTAGAAAAAAATCACTACAACACTGTATCTGCCAAACGCAATGGCTGACCTCTGAAGAGTGTCCGTCGTAGATTTTCATCGCGCAGACTCCACCAGAAACTCCTCTCCAAAATCTAAGCTAGCCAATTATCAAGAGTTTCATGTCAAGTTATCTCATTCCATTACGAGAAATAACGTCATCCGACATCCGAACCCACTTATATTTTGTGATTTTCCTTTGTCAACTATATTGCACCATCATACCGAGGGGCATGCCCTACCGCACCCGTAATCTTAAATATATTAACGCACAGCCAGCGGTCTCAAAATCAAATATTCATAAATCATAGATTGATAACATAGCTGTTTGGAGAACCCATTCCTAGTTTGTTGGAAAGTGTCAAAAAAAGTCTATTCTATGACACGCGCAAGGCAAAATGCTAAGTCCAGATGAAACATCGATTCCCGAAATAAAATGTCACAAAAAAAAAATTAATTCAAAAAATGAGTCTTACATGAAAGAAACCCAACGAATACCGTAATAATATGGCATTTTATAGTGATATAGGCCGACAAATAACTTTCTCTATTAAATAACGATCACAAGATAAGGCAAGAAGAATTGGTTCCGAAATTATCTGTATATGGTTGTTTTCATCCCTTTTCACACCCTTAAAAGCCCTAATCAACCCCGTTCCTTTTAGGAAAGCTAAAGAAATCCTAAAAAAACTGAAAAGGGAAAGTTTTAATTAAAAATTAATGAAAGAGAAAACATTTCCAACATATGAATCAAAGAGAGCAAAAACAGAGCGTCTAGGAATTTGGTCACTAATAGGCAGGTACTCTTGCTCTAAGAAAGAGAATAAAAGCGTTGGAATCATGATCCAATACATACATACAAAGTGCATATTATATAAAATTTTAAGAAACATGAGGCTTACGTAAGTAAAATTTTAAGCGAGTTAACATTGTAGATGATAAGCATATTTTCGAGACAAAATTAGAGTACAAACTCCTGGAACTCCTTAGTATTAAATATTTACGTTTATATAAGGCAAGAACATATGATTCCGTTCTCTCTTTCTGGAAGACACAGAACTAAAATGTATTGTTAAAAAAAAGAGATGGTCATTCTAATACAACGAGATATAGAAGTAAATTGTTGGATTTTACCACAAATTAATTGGGGAAGTATTACTATATGTACAATGACAATATGTGATTCTTATGTGCGCCTCATTTTGAAATTTTAACCAATAAATGCTTGAAACATGAATTTCTTTCTATATCATAATTTAACCGAAAACTGATATTTGTTTACTGTAGAAACATAAAAACAAAATAAGGCAAACTTAATTGGTTCCTAAATTACATATAACGAGCTTCTTTATGTAGTTGTTTTAATCCCTTTTCACACTCTTAAAATCTCTAATCATCCTTCCGTTTCTTCTAGGAAAGCCAAAGAAATCCAAAAACACTGAAAGGAGAAAATGTCAATCAATTAAAACGAAATGAGAGAAAAAACATTCCCAACACAAAAATAAATTAAAGAGAGCAAAAACAAAGCGTCTATAGATTTGGCCACTAATAGGTACACTTTCTCCAAGAACGAGATAGAAAAGCATTGGCATTAGGATCCACTGCATCCATACAAAGTACATATTATATACAATTTTGAGAAACATGAGGGTATTTAAGTAATATTTTAAGGAGAACATTACTGTTGAAAAACATGTTTTCGAAACAAAATTGGAGTTCAAGCTCCTGGAATATTTACTTTAAGATAAGTTAAACATATGTGTGACTCCCTTCTCCAATCCCAGAAGATACATAATTAAAAGGCATTGTCAAAAAAGAGACGGTCACCCTACTACAACGAGATGTAAAAGTAAATTGCTGGATTTTACCCAAAATTAATTGGAGAAGTATTACTATAGTTTGTACGGTGACAACATATGATTCTTATGTGTGCCTCATTTTGAAAATGAAATATAATCAATATTTAATTAACCACCTCATTTCAAAAATTTCTAACTTCATTCTTGGCAGAATGACAAATGTAAAATCAAATTTAAATAGCAGAAAGAAGGGTGAAATTTAACTTATTATTGATCAAGAATATGATCATTTCCTGACCGTTAAAATATATGATTTGATATGTTTGGTAGAATAAATGAAAACAATTAGTTTGGGTCTACTCAAGTTGGTATATGATGGTAATGATCTAGGATATACCTAAATCAGAGAGTTTCCTTAAGCTCGGGCTTTTTCTTTAAGTAATAATATAAGGCCAATTACCCTCAAAAAATCCCCAGGTGGGTTGAATGTCATATTCGAAATCACACACTGGTAAGTCCGTCTACCCTACGGAATAAGAGGGGGGGGAGGGGGAGAACTCGTTGATCAAGTCACCCAAAAAATGTTGAGATTGAAAGTTACAACCTATGACGTCAGATCGTTACTATCAGAAAACAGAATAACTGAACTAGAAAAATCTCAACACACCATGGACACCATGGAACGTAGTTGGAATGTGGAACATAATGCGAAGCGACGAAACATTAAAAATCCCAAGATCGGGACACACTTTTTACCACACTGGCACTTGCACAGATGGAGAGTCCATTAGAGGAGTGGTTTTCTTTATAAATTGAAGGCTCTCAGATAAAATCTTAATGGCGCGAGCAACTTCCAGTAGAATGGCATACATCATCTTACGGTTAAATCCCGCTGTTCCATAAAAATCATTCAAGTGTATGCACCAACTACAAGTCATGATGAAGAAAAATCAGAAAATAGACCTGTCTAAAACATTGGATGAAAACGTAACACACTTCACTATTGTAAGCGGAGACTTTAATGCAAAAATTGGACAAAAACAGGACCATCAGAAACCGTACTAACGTAACTATGGTACGCCAGGCAGAAACGAACGCGATGGCAAATTACTCCATTTCCGAATAGAAAGAAATATGTACCAAATGAACAGCTTTTTCTATAAGAAACCACACAGACAATGGACATGGCAAAGCCTTGATGGTAACACCAAAAACGAAATCGGCTTTACTATAACTGATAAAAGATATGTTATTAAAGATGTTGCAGTACTGAACAAATTCATTACATCTAGTGACCATCGATTAGTGAGAGCGACAATAGAGATATCACTAAGCGCGGAGAGACATAAAATAATAAAACAACAGAAATAACAAATCATGGACCCCACTAGAAGAGACAACCAAATTCGAACAATACATGGCAGACTCCCTAAACCTAAAACCCCCCAACTGACGATATTAACAGCCTCAACAATATAATAACCGAATCAATCGCAGATGCCCAAGATAAATTCTGTCCGAAGAACCAACAAAAAGAAAAAAACTCCCGAAACGAGAGCAAAAAAAGGAACAGCTATGGAAATTAAGACAGGAAAATACAAGCCAAAAAGGATTGAACATAATCAACAAGGATCTATCGAAAGCCATAAAGAAAGATTTGAGGAAGTATAGAAATGAACAAAAATACGAGCTATGGAAGAAAACAAAGGTACAAAAGTATTAAAGAATAAATTATCTAGCGGGTTAGAAGAAGGGGGAAGACTTTTCTCCACAAATGAAAATGCCAATCTTTAGTTCAAGAGTTATGCATTTCGATGAGTTCACTCATCATCATCAGACCCTAAAATATATTTTTGTATAAGAGAAATACATTAAAATAACAAAAGTACGTCAAAATTACAATAAAAGTCAAAATTATACAGAAAATTTTAAAAAACTCACCACACACTACTTAGCTACAATGTTGTATGTTTACATAGCAAACAATGACAAAGGAAATAAATAAATTAGCAAATTGATACACGTCGCGACATCTAGTAAACACAGTTAAAACTAAGGTTTTTAAACATTGAATTAAAAGAAGGAATATATAACGGTGAAGGCGGAACATGCTCGAATTATCAATGATCGTAGACAGAGTACTATAGTAGTAATCCCCGTATTTGGTGGAAATGAAAATACTCTAGGGCAGATTAGTTAAGAAAAGGGTAAGTTAAAAAAAAGTCTTCCCCCTTCTTCTAATCCGCTATAATAGCAACTCCACTTCAAGAATGGACTTCTACTTACAAATAAATTATCTACTGGGAAAAACAGATTTTCAAATTAAAAGACAAAAATGGAAGAATTACACACGACAGAGAAGAAATACTGCGAATAGTTGAACAGTTCTATGAAGACCTATACGCATACCAGTACCAAATGACACAACACCAGAAAAAGTATGTACCAATAAAAATAGTAAACCAAGGATCAGAAGAAATTCCGGATATAACGAAATAAAACACGCTATTAGAAAAATGAAAAGGGCAAACTGACAACAGAAGCAATCAAAAATGGGGAGCAGGACCTAATAAATAAAATACAGAAACTATTTAACTTACTGTCTGTCTACATAAGCAAGAAATCCCTGAAAATGCAATAACGCCATAATGATCATCTTCCACAAAAAGGGAGATTGCACTGACCTTGAGAATTACAGACCCATTAGCCTGCTAAATCATCTACCTATATATATTGTATACACGTATACTTACCAACAGGATGCAAAGAAAACTCGGTTTCTATCAACCTCAAGCAGCCTGCTCTGGGTATAGTACAAGTGACCGCCTGCAATGTCTGAAGTCATTAATTGAAAAATCCGTCGAATACAATAGACCCTTGGTATTGATCTTTGTAGACTTTCGCAAAGCTTTCGACACGGTGAATATCGAAGCTCTGCTAAAGTCGCTGGAGCAATGCGGAATAGATTATCACTACTCTAACATTGTCAGGAAACAGCTACTATCAAACTCCACGAGACCATCAACAAAATTGACGTCAGGAGAGGGGTAAGGCAAGGCGAAACTATGTCACCAAAATTATTCCCAACAGTATTAGAATATGCTTTTAAAACGTTGAATTGGAAGAGCAAAGGAATAAGAATTGACGAAGAATACTAAAATAACCTTCGCTTTGCGGATGACATAATGTTGATAAAAGATGACCTAAAAGAAGCTAAAGACATCCTGTAAGAAATGATTACAGCAACAGGGAAGGTGGGGCTGAAAATTAACGAAACCAAAACCAAAATGATGACAAACCTAATACCCAGTGACAACATTAGGATCGGACAAGAAAAGATTGAACTCACATGCAAATATACATATCTTGGACACGAGATAAAAATAGGTAGAGATAACCAGACATGTGAGTTATAAAGAAGAATTTTCCGTGAGCTGAGCTGCCTACAGCAAATTAAGATACATTTTTAAATCTGACGTGCCCATCAGCATCAAAAGAAGAGCATTCAACCAGTGGGTTGACAGTTCTCACATACAGTGCCGAAACTCTTACTCTTACAAAAAATCAGTAAAACAGTTAAAATAATCCAAAGAAAGATGGAACGTTCAATGGTTGGCCTAACGCTGAGATACAGAGTAAGAAATGAGGAAATACGTAAAATATCATAGGTAGGTGATGTTTTTTAACGCATTGCGAAGCTCAAATGGAGATGGTCGGGATATGTGGCAAGATTGCGAGATGGGAGATGGACAAAGAAGATTATTGAATGGAGGCCAGGGAATGGTACACGCAGCCGTGGTAGTGGTAGACCTCCCACCCGCCGCCGCCGGTCAGATGACATCAAAAGAATTGCGACGAATTTGGTTGAAACAGAACAAGATAGAAATAGATGGAAAGACCTTGAGGAGGCCTATGTCCGGCAGTGGACGGAAACAGAGGCTGTATGATGATGATGAATAATATAAGGATAATAAAATCTAAGACTAACGTAGTGAATATTAAAATATCTGTTTTAGTAGAGTAGATAATAAATAAGAAGAGGAAAATGGTGGGAAAATATCGTCTGAACCTAATATTTGCTGTTGTGCTTAACGCCCACGACACGGTATTAGAAACAAGACAAAACATTGGCACGCCTGGTAAATTTGCAAAGCTATAAATTTTGGAAAAATATTAGCTTCACACTAAGTGCCCTAAGAATTCAACCTACAATATAATATAAATCTGAAAACTGCCCCTCAAAAAATATTATCAAACTTAAAGTAACAATCTGTTGATGGTATATTAATTTGGCAGATTAATGGCAATATACCTGCTTAATTTTACACCTTAAAATTGTTCCAGACGGAATCTAAAGAATAACTAGTGCTAATCAAATGATTGTTCCAACAATTATGAGAATTCCACCCTCACCCTCAAGGGTGAATTTAGCCGATATAATCCGCTTTTGCTTTTAGTGTCTGTTTTATTAATTTTAGGAGACAATAACTCGGAATTTTATTGTGGCAATAGTAGCTTCAATGAAGGGTCTTTAATACTATCCCCCCTTTTATATAAGAGGCCAGTCTAATATATTTTTTAAATATTGACTACAGGCAATATTTAAGTTAATATATTGATTAGGTAACGTTCGACAATTAATTATTTACCAGATAATCTGTATCCAAATTGGATGTAAGTACACTATATTTGGAAATAATTCATATTTAATTTATTTAAGTTGTACTGATTTTTCTCCATTTATCAAAAATACTGCTTCATAATTAATTTATGGAATTAATAGTTGAGAAGACATATTGTCGCCAGATAGTTGCTTACAATATGTTGATGAAAACTATAAAGCATTTCATTTCGATTGGCCAACTATAGCTTTCAGGAAATCAGGTACTTTATGGTCTATAAAAAATTTCGGTAAACATGGGCAATTAACCGTGGCCGAAGAACAAAAGAACTTAATAGTCGATCATCAACATTACCCGACCTCAGATTTAATGAGAGTGTTGAATCACATATATTCGCAAAGAAAGCTCCATAATAACTTCAAGAATTCTCTCCAACATATAAAGGATCACTCTGTACATTTAAATATTACTCAAAAACTTTTTAAAATTTAATGTACCATAAAATTTAATTATAAAAGTTCATATAAAACTAGCCGCAAAACGTATGCAACAAACCATGTTTTAAATCTCGAGCCTGTCAGAATTTTAAAAAGGATCTATTTAAAGTCCAACATAGAGCGGAACCGCAAAAATGCTACACGCTAATGCACGGCTTTTGATGCCACTCATTATTATGGAAACGTCTTCCATACATCAAGTGTTTTTTAAACAAAGCTACATCCCTTTCGTGGCGTATTTGCATTGCAAATTTATAAATCACGTTATGCTGTAATCATATCATGCAAGTGATTACGAGATTCAGTTTACCTGAAAAGCGTGTAGAAATTTGGTTTCCACATTACACCTCCTTATGGAAGTTAAAGTAATTCTTTATATCAAATTGTAATTTGCCTATTACAATGTAGTTTGGACGTGTTGATAATAATTGGCGTTGTGTCTACTGAAATTATTCGATGAATCCTTCAACATTAAAAAAAAATAAAAAATGGCCCTTGCCTTTCGATTTCAGAAAACAGTACTCTGCACTCTGAGAAACTTAAATAATTTCGGAGTGAAAGTCCAAAATATATCCATGATCTGTATCCTTCTGTTCATATGTTAGTGTTATCATCAACTTTCAAATATAATACAGAGTTAGGAGTACTCAACAAATGCATGGCAGTTTCTTACTATTGCCCGAACCGACACGGACTATCAAAAATAATCAATAATCTAACCAAAAAGAACATTTTTCTAGGAATGTGTGCAAAATGCAAAATGATACTTTTCCGCACGGAAGTCTTGGTTTATTCTATTTGCTTAAGTTTATTCGTAATTTCTGTTCAAAAAAATTATGATTATCTGTCAAGCATATGTTGATTTTGACACCTACCCAATATACGATTTTTCCTCTGTTTCCATGTCAGCAAGAAACTACACACTCTTACGCGTCGTATAAATTTCCATCAATTTGTAAAATCGTGGTTGTAGTTCTTTAAGGTTTCATTACAGATTCTTCAAAAATAACCATTGTTTTAATGTGTTTCTTTTTGTTGTTATTAGAAACAAGGGATAGACGCGCAACTCAATGTTACTAAATCATCCGAGAGATGATGGCTTGCTTTCTTTGCCTATCTTCAGGGCAGGTGAACGCACGAGGCGGACGCTGTCATTTGCCTGCCAAATTCAAATTAAGCACCTTTTCTTTTTTTGTTTATTTCTTCAAAATTTGAAGGTTCAATTAAATAAATACTGCCATATAACTCAAAATTATCAATCATTTATTCGGTTTCGATATATATTTTTTAACAGACAATACGAATCAATATCACTAAAAGATATAACATATAATGCTTCTTTCGATTATTATTTCTGGGTAATCTGTCTTTAAGAAATGAAAGCAATGATAATAGAAAATGGCATAGGTTCAACTGAATGACAAATGCAAGTAATATAAGGGCAAAGACGTTGCAGATTCACGCTTTAGCACAATCCATTTCACTATTATCTTAAATTGTTTGTTAAAAAGCACAACTTAAATAATATACATTGTAATCACTAATAAAAGTCAATAATTTCTCTAAGTAGCAAAACCAAACAAAGCGGCCATTACAAATATGCCAAACCTGGCTAGTCATCGGCGCGCGTCCCAGTTCTGGTGCAGGTTGTCAAATTGAAAATCTTGATTCATGTTATATCTTTTGTTTCTTAATTAAACTGGAGGCAACTTGGCAACTACGAGGAAAGCGCATCATCTACTTTCACCTGCCTAGATGAATGACAAAGAAATAAGCATAGGAACTTACGTGAAAAAAAAGAGATGAAGAACAGTGGATAAATTTACTGGGCAAGTTACCGGTCACACCCTTGTCTCTGTTGTTATATCATTCTCGTTGAAAAATCTTGTTCTTAACGCGTGCGCATAGTGTCTTGCTCATACTTAAAACATCCGCTTTGCGCACTTGTTAGAAAAATAACTATTTCATTCTTTTAGTCCCTAGCAGTGTTGCCGATTGTCACATAATTATCAGATTTTAACATAATTTTGCCAGCAGTCTGATACAAAATTTGAAGATGGCATAATTATCAATTTTAACATAATTTTAACAGACAATTTATTCCGCCAATAATATAATTTGATATTTAATACAGTGGCTTTATACAAAAAGGCTTTGTAAGATTTAAAATATTTAAATGGCCCCCATCTCGTATAAATATTCCCTAACTGTATGCGTAGCTTTTATTACTTGAAAATAGAGGGAGGCAGTCGAAAACCACCGATACAGTAGTTCTATACAAGATAGAGCCACTGTAACCACCGATTCGAGTGGGAGACATCTAAAGGTGCGTATCCACTAAGCTCGCAAAACGTTTGCGATTGTTTGCAATCTCAATGTTTGTTGGAGAGGTTTATCGCGCGTATTAGCAAATGTTTGTATCATTTGGTCGTGTTCCGAGCGGTGTCGGTACATCAATTTGATTTGTCGTTTGTGTGTGCGCTTTGCTTTTTTGGGTATCTACAGTTATTTGCGAATAATTGGCTGGTGGAGACGATTGTCAATAATAGAACTGCAAACAGTTGAACCTTTACCTATTCAGTGACTTTAAGATCGCCTACAGTCAATACCTTAGGAGGTATTGCGGCAGGCTATAGTGCCTTTAAACCAATGTAAAATCACCAAAGCCACTGTAAGATCGCCTTGTTTTCGGCGCCATCTCTTTGTTCATGGCGTAAGTGGGGGTAAAATTTTAAGCTTTTAATAAACGGCGAATCGCAAACCTTTTTTTGGAAGTATCCGAGTACTGGGCTTGTGAGCGCATCATAAATACATTTCTGAATAATAGATGTCTTTATGGTCCAAGGAATCGCTTGCAGCGGGTTTCGTGGTGCAGTGGTTAGATGCTGTGTTTGTGACACGGCGGTCCGGGTTCGAATCCAACGGCAAGACCTGTTTTTTGCATGAAGTGAAAAAAATACAGATGTAAACATTGTGATGCGCGCGCAAGCCCAGGACTCGTTTGGCGGGAGGACTCGGCGGATGGTTCCAAAATAGCGAACCTCATGGCGAATCGGAAGATATATTTTGCTGGTCCCGCCATCTTCAGGTTTTAACATAATCTACATCAAAATCTGATAATTTTGGCTTAGCTATCACATAATTTCATTTCATGCCAGCGGCAACACTGGTCCCTAGTAGACAGTAAATATAGTGCAACTGCCGGAGAAAACGAAAGCTAAGCTGCCAACGATCAATATCAACCAGATATTCTAGTTTTAACGTTAGCTAGAGGAAAGTCTGCTACGGCTTCTTAATATGCTGATAACTCTCGGAGTTTATCATATAACTGAGATAGCCAGGATAGCTTCGAATTCAATCAGCTCTCAGCTCTCAGTTCGAGATCACAACTCGATCACTGAGTATTTTTCTTCCAAACTGTGTGCCAATTGAATTATTTAATAGTGTTTTAAATTTATTGGTTGGACCCTAGTAAAATCAGCTAGAGAAATTGCAAACAATTCCGAACTGCCGTACGATGGAGAATTTGTGTAGAATAATTTGGAGGTTATAAATTAGCATTACATGTTAATTTATCTGCGATCTAATTCCAGTTACATTTTTTTAAGCAGATCAGCCTTCAACAAGTAGAAATGCCAAATACATATGAAAAATAGACAGATTTGTTTATTAAATATAACGACGCCAACATCGCTCCTCTTTTTCTTTCCCCCTTTATAAAATAGTACGCAAACCGTATTATTACTTACTGCTACTGCGGCGCTCTTGCCGATAACACCTAAAAGTCTGACTGTATCGTGGAAAATCGGTAGCTTGGTTTTAATGACGTAACAGAAAAATTACATTTATTTGAAAATCGAGCAAGTCAAAATATGAATTTTTCGCTTTAAAGTATACTGTGTGGGTTATAATACTAATTATAAACATTTATGGTACAAAACTTTCCGATAGAAACTTTACGTAAACTGGGCCCTATGTTATTACTTTATCACTTCACATTGTTCACGAAATCAGCGGTACTACCTCTAGCTGCGCACGCCAACAACATCGCGTAGCCGGCATTCGTCTAGATGAACTGGTCACCATGTTCATGAAAACTGAGTAACCATTCATTTGAACCCAAATATTACATTCCATGCGTAAGTAAATAAACTCAAAGTCGTAGGTACTCTGCAAACATTGTTTTAGGAAAGTAATTACCTATTATAACTATTTCATGTTTGTTATTACATGTTTAAAGTATCATGAGTTAATAGAATCCGACGTTTCTTTACCAAAATTATTAGTTGCAAAACGTTATGGAAAATTAATTAACGCTTCAAATTTAGTTGTTGATATATAACATGCAGCAGAAAAATAGGTGATCCTTATTAAAATTACTTAGCAGAATGATTTAATATAATAAGAAGAACCTATTTCAAGTTGATTTACGAAAGAAAAATTAAAATATTAATTTTCTTTTATAATATTAATATTACGAGCGTGCTCATTTTCTATTAGTCGTATTCGCGTAGGTACACAGTCGCTCTTCGCTCTCACTGGTCGGCGGGATGGAGTGACTGATATCACAGTTTATACCGTCACCAAATCAGTTACAACTCTGAGCCGGCACCTTTGATGTTAGTGAAGCCAAATTCTATTTTTTCATGGATTCTCATCTTTCGAGCATGCGCATCATTAGTTGGAAACGTCAGAATTAGACGGCCAGGTGGACCGTGGACAGAGTCGAACTAGGATCTAATCATAGGTATATAACTAAGTCTATGAATTTAATACACAAAATTCGCGAAAGCAGTCCACAAAAAGCACTACAAACAAAACCGACTCTCGAACAAACAAGATGGTAGTTTTCGCGTTTCGGTTCCTTTTTAATCAACATACTTTTCCTATAGTACGGGAGGCCACGACCAAAACCCTTGATTATCGCTATCCGTTTAAAACAATAAAAAATAGATAAAACACACCAAACCATGAATTTTTGCCTTATCAACTAGTGTCCGGAAATGGTGCGTTTTAATGGGGCGCCATTTCTGCGTTGCAAAAAATTAAGATGACAAAAATTTATTGCTATCCGTCTGGTTATTGAATAAATCAATTAATATAAGTTCATATTGTAATAAAAAATTTTATATCAGACATCTGCGGTGTTGCACTTTTGTAATATGATAACCGGAAGTTGTATACACATCGGACCTTATAATTCATCGCTGTCCGATCGAAATATTTTTTAACATACTTGTTTGAGTGACTTTATTAGGAAAATAATGTTTTCAGAAACTTTCAATGGTGCGAAAGCAAAAAAAGGTATTTAATACAATTTTTGACGGATCTGTCTCACAGCCGGTGATGCTGGTAGAATTTGTCGTTTGCGTGGAAACCCTAGCCTGCTAGCTGTTTATATTTTACAGTTCGACAGCGAGATAACCTTGTCTTTTGGTATCATAATGATTGTAACGTATAAAATAGTTATTTATGCAACAAGTGTGTAAAGTGAATCTTTTTTTATGAATGGGAATATTGAATATGAATAAAAAAAGGGTACTTTACACATGAGTAGCATACAAAATTGTTTCTACTATCGAAAAATATATGAAAAAATTAAAATAATATTATATTACTTTACGCACTGTCCTAAACGTCAAAAAATATGTCAGTAAACGTCAAAAAATATGTCAGCTTTACTTTACGCACTAGTGAGTAAAATAACTTACTTTGCGCACTGCACATTAAAAAGGCCTATTTTACGAATCTTAGAGAGTGCGTAAAGTGAGTATTTTACGCACGGTAGTAGAAAAAATGCTTTTGGTGACAAATACTAAAGTCAATGCAATGGCAATGGTCTACAAGTTTGTCTGATTAGCAGCGTGCACAGGTTAATATGTCTGATATTAGCTTTTTTGTGATGCAGAATCATCTTTCTACCATATATACCTGATTTCAGACAAACAGTGATAAGTTTCCCTCCCCCAAAATTTTTACATGTTACGCATTCTCATAAAATTAAACGCACCGGGACATATTTCTGAAAATGGTCTTTTAAGTATCAATTCACCACAATTAACGAAAGAAAATAGTTTTCAGACAGATAGCAAAAAGTTTTTTCTTTTGTCTTTTTTATTTCTTTTTTAAATTCCCCTATGTACAAGCACCACTATTTTTTTCTGATATCCTAAAAAACATATTATTTACACTATTATTTAATAGCATATAGAAAACCAGACAGTTTGCTATCAGTTTTTAAGATCCGAATTAATAACAACTTTAACAATTAATTAAGGGCATAAGCACCACGCAAAATGTCTGAAAATACCGGTTTTCGAATCAAAATAATAAAATTACCAAGGCCACACAGAACTTTGCGGACAGCGATTAATTTTCTTTCGTAATGAATGAAATTTGTTTTTATTCCCAAAATTGGTATTATTCCCAAGTAGACCGGCACGGTGCGACGGCTAGCGACACCCTATAATCAATCTGTAATCAGTCCCCTAATCAATTACCAATTAAACGTAAATGGTAACTTAAAATTTATTTTTCTAGTTATGTGCATATTTCAATATTAATAAATTATTCTTTTATGACTAGTAATTTTCATTTTTGTAGTGGCTTATTATTTTCTGCTTGACAGCAGGCTTATTTCAATGCTACCTGATATTAAACAGGTGTCCCCTAAAATGTTACGCCTATGGTGCGCCGCCGGGAGAAACATGACGCAGGCGCGTCGTTGTGGCCGTGACACGTCTCTAGCGAACACGGTTATAAATCATAATGACGGTTGGGTGAGCGGGACAAAGAGGGCTTGTTTACTATTTTAGACTGTCTAATATTTCACTCTACGCATAGTTCTCCGTTCGCTTCCGCTCCGAGGGCGCAATCAAGCAAAACTAACTTAAATTTACTAAAAGAAACAAACATAACCTTGAGAAAAAAATAAAAAGAAACACGTATTGCAACAGGAATCGAACCCGGAGCATCGTATCACAAGCACAACATCTAACTACTGCACCACTAGGCTTGTTGGAAGCAATCCACTGGGCCGTGAAAACATTATTTGCCTTTTCCACTGCCGCGTGCGCACTTAAACAAACCATCTAAGTTCTGCCCACCCAATTGCCATTATGGTTTATATCCGTGTTCGCTACAGGCAAGTGTGGCCGTGCATGAATGAAATGTTTGACGCACGTCGGCCGCCATCTTCATTATTTTCATTCATTGCTTCATTCTCTCTTCACGTTAATATCTCTAATGTTGGCATGTAAGCATTTGGTAATTTATGAATAACCTGTTCTGGCTAGTGTTTTTATATATCTTTGAGAAATGCGTCCTCACAGGTACTTCTTGGACGAACAGTGGTATTATAATTTTTTTAAGTGAAACTTCTTAGGCGACGACTCGATAATTAAACGAGAATTGACAGTGAAATTTCAAGGACGCGTCACGTTTAGAAACTATACGTTCTACGAGAGAGAAGGAGAGCTGGACATTATACAACTAATACAGTAATACTCAGTTTAGGATACGCAGGCGCGCGTTGTGGAAGAACCCGTTAGAGTTAGACGCTATATATGACCAGCTGATGTACCACGCGTTGGGTAATTAATATTTATCATTGTGTTTTGATATTATTTACATTTTTTATGTTTGTCTCCTGCGATTATTTCACGTTATCTCGATAATATCGAATCGCCGACATATATCTCATATTTAAGTTATCATAAATCATTAATATCGTGATTGCCAATTGAAGCATCACATAATGGCAGTATAAATATTGAACAGTCAGTAATTTTTATGCAAATTTTGTATTGTTGTATTTCTTTTGAAATGCTCTCTCCCTCTGTCTCTCATCCTAAGTCTCTCTTCTCTATTTTTAAGGAAGTTTCACTTCTATCACGTGTACGGTGCTGCACGGGTAACTTTTTAATTATCGTCCGAACAAAGCATATATCCGAATTAAACCGTTACGATCCGATCTGCCTCCATAATTTTATCTAAATAGATCTGATACATTCGATTACAGTGATACAACTTACAACTTGATAACTAGATTTTAATTGATCTGCGCCCCTATTTTCAACTCAGTCTATAGAAAATTGGCCTTAAGAATAATAAAAGATGATAACTAAAATATTCACTCCTACTGTTTTCAATGCATTCTGCTTCGTTCATTATTATTCATTCGATGCTTCAACGCACACTAACCCCATGACCCTAAATTGTTCAAGCCTCAAATTGTTTTTGATCTTATTATTGAAAATTTGAGCCATTAGCAAGATCTTTCCCTTCTTTAAGTCCATGACAAGGTTCATAAATCTTCTTGTAAATCTCCCCCTTTCTAGGGTCGGGTGCTATTAACCGTTTTTAACAGAAACTATTAAGGGTAATAATTAGAGTCCCTGGGTTAAGCATATCTTTCATTATGTTATTTTATTAAGTAACATAAGCCCTATTCTTGATTTAGTTATCAGTCCATGATAATAATTAGCAACGGTTAGATGAGGGCATTTCCAAAGAGTTAATGACAATTTATCTGCAGTGCCGCGTTAAACATAGCGTTTGTCCGAACCAGCTTCCATTCGAAATATTGAAAAAGAGTGACCTATTTTAATTGCATATAGCTACCTAAGTCGGCAACCATATTAAATATTTTAAGTCCACAACTTAGAACAAACTATCAATAAGCATTTCTTTGGTATGAATAAGAAATATAAATACAAATTCTTACAGAAAAAAAAATATTAAAACCAGTAATATAGTCTTATTACCAACCTGGACCCATGGATGAAAAATCCAGGTAAATAAGAAGGCCGAAAAAAATAGGGCAAATCGGGGCAAATTAAAAATATATACATTCTTATTGAATGACAAATTATTAAAGCATGCATTCAGGGCAAATAAAAACTTCTTTGCCCTCAGAGGTGAGGCCTAAGCACTTCTCATGTACCCATGTGCCACATGATCAACATGCTCCCATATCAGCTATGAAGTCTTCTTTGCAAACTTCTCGACGAACTAGTGTTATCCTTCTTGGTATTGTAATCATCAAATACTTGCCTCTTCACTTCCTGGGCATGCTAATTGAATGCTTTGCTGCGTTTTGTCGATTTTATGGGCTGCATATCCGGTGTAATAAAGCCTTCAGAAAAAGAGTTGCTCTCGCTAGTAATTTGAAAAGTGGTTTTTCCAAATTTTATTACTCAAAATTAAATAAATTGTAAATCCTGGTCAAAAAATTGTTGTTGGAGACAATCTAGCCTCTCATTTTTCACGTATGGTCATTGAAGCTTATGAAGAGGACAATATCTATATGACAGCGTTTCTCCCCAACAGCACCCATCTAATACAACCACTAGATGTAGCAGTGTTTGCCCGGTTTAAGAAAAAGTGGCGTCAGATTCTAGGCAAATGGCGCAGTGAAACCAAATCAACATCTTCCATTCTAGGAGAATATTTGTCTGCCCTCCTTAATCGATTGTGTTTAATTGATCTGCTTCAAGACCTACACAGTACAAATAAGGAAAACGTCACTAGAACACGTGGCAAGAAAATAGAGCCTGGTAAGCAAATTAAGATAAATGCTCTTAAATCAAAGCCTCAAGAAGCCTCTAGTGTACAACCACCTACAGATGAAACAAATGCTGGCCCTTCAGGGATCCAGAGATTAATTTTTAACAGTGATGACGATGATATTGATGACGACGATCATAGTGATGACGATGATGATTGTGACGATGACACATCACTTGCAACTTTAGTTCCAGCTTCAAAAATACCGGAGAGGAAATAAGCAAAAAGAGTTGTCAAAGTTGAAGGTGACGATGACGTCTGCACAGTTTGCTGTGGAAAATGGAAGAATTAAATAGGCCCTGATATGATTTGTTATTGTAAATGTACAAAATGAAGTTGTGGTTTTTGTAATGAGGAGAGCACAGACCAATTTTATGTTTTTCTCCTTTGCACAGACGAAGATTTTGATAGTGATGATTCTTAAGAAGATGTGAATTTTTCTTTGTAAAAGGACTTCATGATGTTAAAGTTATTTAGTTTTCTGTGCTTTTTACTAAACCCCTTAAGGAATTATGTTTATTTTACGTTCAGAATTCATTTTTTACATGTTCCTTCATATTGATTTAATAAATAAATCAGTAATTAAAAAAAATGCAATATACCTGTAATAACTTAGGGCTTATGATTGATAGATAATGGGACCTAACTCAAAGCTGCCTTTATAATTTATTATTTTTGGTGCCAGAGAAGGCTTAATACCGCCTCTACATTGGCCCAAATTAGAGAGCTTCATGTACTGGCCAAAGTAACCTCAAAAATATGCCTGCTTTGGAACCCCACAATTTTTTTTTTTTAATATGCGAACCAATTTGGGTGATCTACTACCATCAATTGGGCACAAGGCACGATGCAATTTTAAAAAGTTTCATTTTCCAAGTGATGTGTGATTTAGAGAGCGAAATAGGCCAAATTAACCCCGTTTTACGGTATTTTGGCAAACTTCAAATACTTTTCTTTACATGTGGGGATTATATTACAATAATATTGTTACGAAGATTTAAATATTATACATAAACTATTTTAAAATCTGAAATGATAAAATATGTAATGCTTTTTCAAATATAGCATAATTGGTGATATTTTAAGAACGCAAAAATGAAGTATTACGTAAATTTTTAGTCGAATAGTATTCTTAAGAGTAGTAGCAATGACATTAATAATTCAAATTCAAATGTAAATTCAAATTGAAATTCAAATTCAATTTTAAATTCAAATTTAAATTCAAATTCAAAGTCGTTTATTGGCCATTTTGCAGGATGTTTTAGACAGTAAAAAATAAATCTGTAAATTTATACTACTTAGGCATGTATCAATAGTGTAAACATTAGTACGTAAAACTTAAAAAATACAAAAAGGGAAAAAACAAAAAAAAGCCAAGGACATTAAGTTACAAAATAAAACAATTACACATACTATTGGAAAAGAGCTGCAGATTACAAAAATTACCAGTACTCGAAGTCAATGTCAAAAGCAAAAAAAAACAGAAATCACAAAAACCAACACAGGTATAATCAAACAATTTACTGTAACTGTCGCAGGTGGGCCTCAAACTCCTGCAGATCATAAGAGGCACCGTGTTTTAATATTTTTTTTATTTCTCTTTTAAACTGGCTTATGCCCAGAAGAGTAAAGGTAACGGGCAGCAGGTTGTATAGAGCAATACCTCGATAGAATGGGCTCTTCAAGAACCTGGTGGTTACTGCAAAGACGAGTCTAATAAGATTTTTACGAAAATTATAAGTTCTGCCTTCATTATCGGCAAAGTTTCTTTTGTTTTTATGAGTCGAAATCAGAAACCTATATATAACAGGACGGAAGAGTAATTATTTTACCTCCTCTAAAATACTGCTTGCAAGAGGTTCTTGGATCTAGTTTATTTAATATCTATACACATCTCTTCTGTGTTCTAAATACTGTGGAACTACCACTCTCTCCACCCAGGGGCGGATACAGGGAGGGGGCGCAGGGGGCGCGCCCCCCCCCCCCTGGGAACTATTAAAAAAAATAATATTGCTAGAGAATAATAAAATAATAAAATTGTATAGACAAAATTTCAAAAAAAAAATTATAGAAAGATTTTCCAATAAAATTTTACAGAAAAATTTTCCAAACAGACAATATTGTTTGGAGCTGATCGATTCACATTCACCAACGAGTATTGTATTGACACTCGCGTCTGCAGCTAAACATGAAGCCCTCATTTGCGCAAGCGCCAATTTTTATCGACATCAGTTATGCGAGTTATGAATGACTAATATGATTGATGAATGTTGTTTTTTTTCTTAAGACACACAAACCAAGCCCGGAGCCATACCAAAACCACAATCCTCTTTTAAACTAACTTAAAAAAAAGAAGTACGGTGACCGACGGGTATTGAACCTGGGCCACCCGTATCACAGCTACATTCATACCCATTAGACCACAGGAGCTCTGCGGACAATCTTAAAATTGTACATTTTTTTTCAAGGTTTGGCAAAAAGATCCTTTGTTTAAAAAAAAAACACTTAAAACATAGTTTTTGTCATACGCTCCCAAAAATAGCTATTTTACGGACTCATTTAAGTCCGTAAAATGCTTCTTTTTCGGCCTAGTCCCTAAAAGTCGTCATGGCAACCTTTACGGACTATTCCAAAAATCCTGAATATGTCTAAATGTCAAATTTTGAATGACATGACAAAAATGTAAAATAGGTACGATATCAATTTCTAAGCTAACTTTGTCGGACATTAGGACTTAAAAAATTATGATAAATTTGCAAATTTAAGCGTTCTGAAGAAGCATAAAAAGCGTATAACAAAATTTTGGGAGGGTATGACAAAAAATAGTGTTTGTCACACGTACCTAAAGGAAGTTTTTCAGGACTCATCTGCTATTCCAGCAATGATTCGTCCTGAAAAACTCCATTTTAGGTACTTGTAACAAAAATAACTATTATCAAGCCCTTGTCAGACCCAATGGGTTAAAAGACATGATTCCATTCTTGAGTTTCAAAATGATTTGCACTAAATTGTGGCTTCTTTAAAAGAAATTTCCGATTGGAATGACGACAACTCTGCAACCAAAGCTAATAATTTTTTAAAAGCAGTTTGTGATTGTGAGTTTATCATAACACTATATACATTTGCAGATATCTTTGCAGTTACGCTACCATTTAGCAAATATTTACAATCGAAAAATATTGACATACAGTCAGCTACAACCAAATTAATTTAATTGAAACTTTAAATTCAAAAAGAGCAAATGCAGACGCCTATTTTGAAACTTTTATATTGAAAGAAGCATCTAAGCTTATCGATATTCTTGATGTAGAATTAAAAATGTCTCATGTGACATCAAGGCAAACCCATAGGGATAACTTTTTAGATTCAAATGACAACACCAAATCATTATTGGAGAAGAGTAGTATTTTTACTGTTTTGGATTTCGTAATAGCAGATTAAAAAGAGAGGTTTTCTGAAAAAGTGTTAAATTATTTTGTTTTAAGTGTATTACTTCCAAAAAACTTTGCTTCCATTACTGATATGATGTATCTGTCTAAAAAGTTGTCAAAAATAATCGACATGTTTGGCTCCTTTATTGGCAAGGTTTCTATAACACAATTAACAGGTGAGGTACAGTTATTTAAATTAATTAATAATACTTCTGATTGTGGGATTGAAGCTCTAAGTTGCAGTGAAGAAGAATTTCCTATTATCTACAAATGTTGAAAAATTTTAGGCAGTCTACCAGTATCTGTTGCAACTGCAGAGCGAAGTTTCTCTACTTTAAGATTGCTAAAAACGTACCTTCGTTCTACAATTAGAATTGATTTTATTATGTGACTCATTTAACATCATTAGGGATTTAACTTTAAAACAGTCAAAAAATAAAATCAGTTTTAAAATACATCCTTTACGAAGAAATTTGTTTTATTTTTTTGATTTGTTTATTATGAAAAATTCTTTAATTTTTTGTTTTATTTTTATTTTAAATATATATTTTTATTGTTTTCCTTTTTTTGGTATATACTTTAACGCATAAATAAAGTCAAAATAAATGTTTAAAAAATCCTTGTTAATAGTTCTTATCCTGCGCCCCCCCCTGAAGAAAATGCTGAATCCGCCCCTGTCTCCACCCCAGAATTGTATTGCACAGCACCTTCTTGAATGGAAATAGCCATAATATACCGTGCTAGGTACACTTACTGATACCATATCACGCAGAAAACGCAGTGAGTAACAAATTGAATTTAGTTTTAGTTATAGATTATTAAAATGTAATTCATATTTTAGCTGATTATCAATAGTTAATCCGAGAGTTTTGGTTTCAGTCAGGTCAGTTAGTTGGGTCAGTTACTGTTTGCTATTGTGATGTTGGGACCAAAAATGGAATTTCTGTTTTTGAATGCTATAAAATAAGTTTTTTCACAGTTTGATCTCAATTTATTTGCATTAAACCATTGAGTAATTTCCAAATTTACATTTCTGCTCTTGTCCCTTAAGTTTACCGGGTCTTTATCGCTAACAATGCACGTCGTATAGTCCGCGAACATTATAATTTTACCAGAAACACGCAAGGTCAACCCTGATGATGTATATTCAGTGCCCTTATTACGGATACATATAAATTACATCCTATCAGATACGTATGACTTAAACCATTGCAACACCATGCCCCTCACCCCCAAAAGTTCCAGCTTCTTTAGCAAAGTGTCATGCCTCACCATGTCGAAAACTTTCGACAAATCATATACCATCAAAACGCATATCTTACCTTCGATCTGCTTACTATATACCTCATTAAGAATATCGTATATTGCACTCTCCGTAGACATGCCCGCTCTAAAACCGTGTTTAATAAATTATTTTGTTATAGAACATTTTTTTAGCCTGTTATAAACTGCCTTCTCTATAATTTTTGTTATGGTGTTTATCAAAGATATGGGACGGTAGGTAGCAATATCGTCACGTGTCCCCTTTTTGAAAATAGGGATGACCTTTGAGAGCTTTAGCTAATCCGGGAAATGATCCTTTTGAAACCTACAATTTATAAGATTACTTATTGCTGCAACCAGTGTTTACTTTAAAGAAACACAGTGGTAGTTCGTCTGGCCCAGCGGAAAT
>MU187190.1:16778-34939 GCA_016904865.1 Pissodes strobi | reverse complement strand
AGAGGGCCTTTAAAGCACGGGCGACATATTTCAAAACACGACGCGCAACTTCGTGTTTTGAAATATGTCGCCCGTGCTTTAAAGGCCCTCTTATACACTTATATCATAATATACTATTATTTCCCCTGCCACCTGGTACTAGAAGTGGTTGCACCAAACACGAAATGACGAAATTCTAAAGAACAGTGAATAGTGACAGGTGAAACAACAATACTGAATGAAAATATGTAAACAAGGATGATCATTCCGGATGATTTCATTCTGGATGATTCACTTTGGATGTACATCAAAAGTGATACAGTGTAAATCCCGCTTTAGTTTTGTTTAGTAGTCACTTCGTTTCGTCTATATCTATACATATTTACTTGATCTTATTGATTTTGTATGAAATTAGTTGAGTAAAATACTTCTCATTTATAAGCAAGAAAGCTTAATAATTCTTGACAGACGGCGAATATATAAATACATACAAGTATGCAATATATCTGCATAAACCGTCTGCAAGTACCCTACACTGTAGGGGTGCATCCATCTAATATCATTAGCTGGATGCACCCCTACAGTGTAGGGTACCTGCAGACGGTTTATGCAGATATATTGCATACTTGTATGTATTCTCATTTATAGTGTTTCGTGATTGACTGCATTTAGTCAAACCTTTAAGAATTTAATGTTTGGTTGAAATGATTCCAAGATAGGAAATGTGCAATATTAACGTTATATGATATAGATTAAAACTTAGCATCTCATTTTGCTTTGATTTAATAATCTGAGAATATAGATGAAATACATTATAAGAGAATCTTCTCATTAGTTTATGGGCAATACCGTAACTTCAAATTAATCGGAGGTAGAATTAACTCTCTTTGGAGTGTGTGAACATTTTCATATTTAAATAAATAGTTTAAGGGGAATCCCGATGTTTAATTTGGTAAACGTACCTTTCATTAGTGAATATCTGTGATCTTTAGTTTTCATAATATTCTTGTCTAGGTTATGTTTCTAAATTTTACTGCCCTAATTTCAATGGGTAAAAAATCATTGATATATTCCTAGTTAAAAAAATTAGTGGCGCCTTCACCTAACTAACAAGACATGGACTCACGCCTTTAATTATTATTGAATCCACTGGCATATGGACCGACTAACTAATGAGCAATTAAACAATTAAGGTTACTTATTTGGCACTCAACGCTTAAGGCTGTTTACAATACTGAGAAATGTAAAAATAGCGAATTCCTAATTCCTATGTTAGGGCTTCCAATTGTTACCCTATTTTTACCCGTCAATTGATTTGCAAGTGTCTATTGTCTACAGTTTCAACTGCTTTTTTTAATATGGTGAGGCAAATTTGTGCCAAAACTCGAAATTTGTAGGTTTGTTTTGGCTCGAGTGCGGTATTTCCTTATTGGCTTAAACTAATCTATAAGATATCCCCTTCCTAGTGATTGTTTTTTTCAAAATCAGAGATACCAATATATCGCGACTCATTGTTTCTTGTTGCTTGACTGCGAGTAATTATGCTAAAAGTTGCATCTTCAATAGCTGATTTACTGACAAGGGGAATGAAAGGCTGTAAAATTGTTAACTGCAATAGATATGTTTCAATTTTGCAGCTTTGGAATAACTAAATGGCATTTTTTTAAATCTAATATTATTTGTCCAAGAATTGCAATTTTGGTTTGCAATACTACAAATAAGCTTTAAAGGGAAGTGTAATTATGTGCAGTATTTTTTATTCCATATCATTATCCATATTTCAGCAATATTACCGCACAATTCAGTCAAATTAACAGCATACATCCGAACTTTATACATATACTACAGTGAGTAAAAGGATGGATTAATTTCGAATAGTCATCATTTGCAGTGGACACCCCACTAGAGATTTGAACAGCCATTTAAACAGAAAACAATATTTTATATGATTATAGCAGATTATATATTCTTGTATTATTTTAAATGTTGCTGTCAAGTAAAAGGTTTTTCCCTTTTAAACGTAAAATATATTTTTGATTTGTTGTATCAATCGTTAATTTGAAGGTGTTAAGATTATGCATCCCTGTTAACATTCAAATTTTGTAACTAACTCAAACTATTTTTCTAGATAACTCATGTTTTAGATACATAGTTTATCTCTGTAACGTTTTTAGTTGCGCCAATATTTGAGGAGAAAATTAAATCTAATCTTTTTCCAATGGATAGGAGCAGAAATAATGCCTTTAATCTAATATATCGACCGATTTGCCAAATAAAAGAAGGGGATTTGGCGAGAAACACGGCGAGAATAGGAGCCAAATTGCTCTAATATTGACGCTGCCTTCGAGGCAACAATGTGTCCACTATTCTCATAAGTTTCGAAGCTAAACGGGAAACCGTGAAGTTTATAATCGGAAGAACCTGATTCGTTCCGACATTTCCCTAATAAACCTTCTCCATCTGTTCCCCCGGGTCTCGTTTATCACGTTTGGACCTTCCAACTTTATTTCTCAATTTGTATGCCGTCTCGTAATCATTTTAAAGGCATTTTTTTGTCACCCGGTGGGTAATTAAAGTAGAGATTAATAGGTATGGCTTAAAAATATTGGACTTTAATTTGTTTATAGGCCAGACGGGGATTTATAGGAGAAAAACGTTTTGTAAAAAGTGGCTTTTATGAGATTTTCTAGTGCAGGTTTACTTGTGGACTAAATATAAGTTTATTACAATTGTAGAAAGTCGTCTCAACAGTACGACTTAAAACATGTGGTGTATGTTGTAGAGCCCCGAAATGTAAGGAAATGTTGTCATTGTGTAAACTTGATAGTCGGTCTACTTTAGCTCTTAGACATTGGAGATGTGGTTTCTTTAGCCCTTAGATTCCCTGTAAGTACTGATGATTAAAATTTTACATTACCTTTAGCAGTAGCGTGTTCTTCTGTGTATCATCACAACAAACGATTAATGCGCAAAGTGATACTTCTCCACATAGCGGAATTCAAGCGCTCGTAGCAAAAAGCAAAGACCTTTGACCCAAGGATGTCTTTGAGAAAAAGAGTTATTTGGAAAAATCGAGATTTGTATAATACAGGGTTAATGGTCGTATAGAAAAAATAGTATATTTAACTCACATTTAATGGCTATTAAGAGCCGAGCATGAGGATATGACATGAGCCGTAGGCGAATGTCATAATGAATGGTCGTTGCATAATATACTATTAAGCACAAAATATTTAATTAAAACTTCCAAAGTTATTTTCTGAATAATTTCAAATTTGAAGACGGAACTTAGGAGATTCCAAATATACACAATTTTATCCCGATTTAAACGTTTTTGTGATACATAGGGTTTTCCAGCTCTCAGCGGTTAAAAGAAAAATTAAATACTCCCACTGCCAGCCTAAAAATATATTAGTTTTCATTATTACTGGGAAAAATAAAAAAGAACTGAAATATATAAATTTTATTTAAAAACATATAAATATGACAAATAACTGGTTAATGACTACGTATACTCAAAAAGTAGCTTAATAACTATATGGTTCTATTAAATACTTATTAAAGATATATTTTTATTTCATTTTATATACTACTACACTGACAAAAACCTGCTAAATAATCTGGTTTTTTAGATAAAAAAAAGTATTAAATCTAGAGTATTTTTTAGTAATTTTACAACATGAGTTTATTTAGCGCAGATAAATCCAATTATCTGTAATTGGTTCATTTAGATTTGCTAAACTAGCAAATTGTGTAAATCTTACTAAGGTATTGTATACATTTAATAAACAATCAGATCTACTTTAAAATATATATTTTATTAAAACACCGGAATTACCCGTCTTAGGTATATAATATACAAAGACATTTATTAAATATCTGATAATATATTATGATCACTCCCACTGTACTATTGTGTTGCATTTACTGTCTTTGGTGTCGTCGACCTTTAATGCTCTCATTCTATTGGTGCACTACTTTACTACGCGCATACTATAAATCTTTGGGCATAAAACAAGGCGGAACTAAGAGAAGCGGCATTGTCAAATTGGCATCTAGGAACTTCAGAACCGGTTTTTCATGGATCAATTAGGGGGAAAATAGCTATTTAATGTTTTAATTCCTTATGAAAAAGTATGTGATTATGGTAACAGCATCGGAAAAACAAATCATTATTTGCTATTGCCTGGGTTATTTCCTACAGTAACTTGTAAGCTTTAAATTTGGCAACGCTACGTCTATCGACCTTAGAATGTGACTCCATGTTGGGTGAAAACAAACAACCATTTGTCCCGTCTCTTCTAGGTTAAATGTCTTTGGAATGCTCGACCACTGAGCTAAGCCGCCGATTGAAATGCGTACGTCAAATGTTAATAGAGAATACATACCTGTATAATATATAGTCATTGTAAAGCCGGGATCCCACGGCGCGGCGCATGAGTCGGCGAACCTGACTTGTGGATTGGGTTCGTGAATGCTCGCAGAAGCTCGCCTCGTTAATCAAGACTTGGCAAGTGGATGCGATCCCACGACGTATGTGAGTTCGTCACTGACCATAGATGAAACACTTTGTCGCTGACTGTTTGATTGGCTGTAAACAAGCCGATCCCGACCCGTCGACACTCGGCCAGGGGCGCCTTTCCTTTGACTCGCGTCAAGTTTACCGACCATACGTGGGAAAGATCAAGTCGCGCCAAAAATTACATTAGAGTCTAGAGCTAACGTTGTTTGTTTACATCCCGGCATTCACCTCCCGGATCCCGGCACTCTGTTTGACTTCCATGTCTTCGCGTTTCAACCAGTTGTTTTAGCCTTCACTTCGGGCACTCGGGTTCAAGTCCCGTCGTTTTTTTATATTCTTGTTTAAGGTTATAGTTCTAAACGGTTTTTTCTTGATTTTGGGTATGTCTTGGGTTAGTTTTGGTTAGCACTTGGTTAGTTTACTTTCTTGAGCCCCAGTAGCGAGCGAAGCGAGCGGAGGGCCACGCGAAAAGTGAAATATCACTTGTTGCAATACGTGCCCGTACTTTGTCAGCACTTTCTACGATATATTTTGCTTTATCTAACTAAAAACCATTATATATTTAACGAAAGTCGTATTAAAGTGAATATACAGCAGCTTGCATGTGTTTCCGCGAATACATTCCACTGCATTCAATACATAACATATAAGATTTCTGGGATCCGGAAGGTGGGTGCCGGGATGTAAACAAACAAACGCTAGCTCTAGACTCTAGTAAAAATGACGAGCCACCCCATTACCACGACGTGGAGCTTAGGGATCGTGGTTTGCCGATCCACGCGCCGTGGTATTCAGGCTTTATAGTAAATTATTATGTTTATAATTCGACAGTTAGATAGGTGATTAACGTCAAGTGGGATAAGTACATTTCCCTTTGTTGCTCGTCCAATCTTTCGTTACGATCCGACAGTCATTGCTTTAGCCGCTGCAAGTTTTACGCTACTCGCGAAAATAGGTTATGTCTCTCGCAATCCTAGACCATAAATTCTCGTTGATTGGAAGCAGTTATTTGAGGTAAGTATCACCCGTAGTTGTGTATTATACTTTAAGTACTGTTATGAGTTAGTTTGCTATCATTACTGATGGCTTATTAATTAAATGTCCATTTTTTTTGGGCTGACTGCATTTGCCCCAGAAGAATCTCGCATCGGGGCCAGTGTAATCAGAAGGCCCAGGGCAAATGCACTCTGTTTTTGCATTTTTATTCGTTTGATTCAGTAACAATAATGGTGCACAATTACAATAGGAAGAGCCGCAGGGGCACAAGTTACGCCGAAGATACTCTCAACAGTGCTATTGAAAGTGTAAAAGCAAAAACAATGAGAGTAAGAAAGGATTCAATGCTCTACCAAACACCATACGGTACCTTACAATGTAATGTAACAGGAAAAAGAAGAGTGAAAAGTAGTACTGGTGGAAGGCCTTGCGCGCTGAGCAACGCTGATAAGAAGAAACTGGTTGAGTATTTAAAAGTTCTGATACCGTGGGGCTTCGGCTTAATTAGATGTGAACTATTAGACTGCATTGACCAATTTGTAACTGAAAATGATATTAGAACTCCCTTTAAAAACAATCGTCCAGGATTGGCTTTTAAATTTAAAAAAACGGCAAAATCTTTCTATGAAAAGCCACAGTCAGTAGAATATATCAGAAAAAAGATGACAGACCCATTTTTATTTACGAATATTTTGACCTTTTAAAAACTCAAGTGGAAGAATTGGATCTTTTCGAAAATCACAATCAGGTGCAGAACCTGGATCAAACCTCAGTGTATACCGATCATTTACAAAATAAAATTGTCGGTTTTAAAGGTAAGCCACGTTCAAGAACAACGGGTGCATCCGTAAAAGAAAAAATCTTTTTTCCACGACCGTGCGTTTTTACCTACTTTCCAACACGCATTTCAGTTTTGAGAGTGTCACTTTCCTGCACTATAATTAATAGTATTATATTTAAGATAAGAAAGTTGATACTTGTCCACGAAAATACGAACACCCTGTATATATAAAAATATAATACTTTTAAAGTTTAAGTAAATCCAAACAACTTTTTTATTAAACTTTTTCTATCACCCCCGTAGATTCTGACATAAGGTGTCATCCCATAATAAACGGACCACCCTGTAGACGAAGTAAGACGATGATGGCTTTTTATATAGGGTGAGCACCTTGAATTTAAGCTTCGCGATTTCGAGTTTTGACACGACACTTCACCACATAATATTTTACTACCAAAAAACCGAACAACGAAACCAAACAACCAAATAAACTTTTGTACATTGAAGAAGCGGATTACCAGTACAATAGGCCAAAGAATCGCATCGATCCGATTGAAAATGCAGAGTTGGTGATTTTTTAATTGAAAACTATGCTGTTCTGTATACTTATATTCACTTTTGACACAAGAAGTAGATCCTTCACCTAGCCTGCGAGTGGTACCTTGACTTGACATGATTTATTTTGGTTATTTTGATACATTGAGCTACAAAACTTAGCCTAAGTAAGTCTTAGATATTTTATTATCTAGTAAAATTGGTAGTTTTGCCTGGCGTTGTTCAATCAACGCCGTGGCCTACCAAAATGACACCCATAGGGGGCTGTTGTATTAGCCTACTTAAAACTAAGGGCAGTAGTACTGCTGGCAACTTGTACATTACGTGGGAATACCCTTCAATGTCGCTGCGTTCTGAATTAGCCGGAGCTGGAGTTAGAGAGTGCATTCTTACGTGTGATATTTTATTATAGGGTTGGTTATGCATGGAAAAATTAGCAAAAACCATGCTTGAACTGCCCTCGTGGAGCAGGAGCTCATAATATTAAAACTGGGACAGCACACTATATACAACATGCACATTATATACAAGACTATATACAAAATATTAATGGCTTGCATTTGCAAGACAACTCCAGTAAGCTATCATAACATCTAGGTAAATGGAGTGCATCCTGCGGTTCAGGCTACGGATCAAGGATGCTTCGGTGGGCAGAAGTCAAGTGGCGCAGCGAGTGGCGGTTCCTATTTATAATAGGAATCGTGCCTCTAACAAGCCCCGCCCCCATGTCCTAACATGGTAGGCTGGCCAATCAGGGAGCAGGGGTACACAAGCCCGCGAAGGCGATGTGCTCCTGCTCTCCTGATACTTGCTGACTTTTCAGAATGTTGAAAAGCGATTAAAAAGTCAATGAAAAGATGTGAAAAGCTGGAATTTTAAGGGTAGTGATTGTACATTGCAAAATTATGTGTGGTGTTATACTATGGCGGTCTTAACTGCCTATAAAATAAGGTAGTCTCTCGATATATAGGACCGTGCGTGATGGGGTGCTCTGGGTCATATCTCCTGTCGGCGATATGGGCCGTCAGCGGCGATCCCTTAATCTGGTGATCATAGAATTTGCATGCGAGGTCGTTGACGTAATCCGCAACGTATTCAACTCTGGCCCACGCATGCAAATCCTCAATCCTGACACGATCACGCAGTGTCAGGGAGAACGCCGCTCTAAGGTACCTGTTCTGCAATACCTGCAGTTTTCGCAGGTGAGTCCTGGCCACAGAGCACCACACCGGGGCACCATATAGGAGCGCTGGTCTTATTACCGATTTGTAAAGAGTCAGCTTGTTTATTGGGCTAAGGTAAGACTTGCCTGCGACAAGTATATTTAGGCCTTTTTTTAATGCCTTCATTTTTTGCGATGATTGCAGAGACATGTTTGCTAAAGTTTAGCTTATTATCCAGGGTTAATCCTAGATACTTCATCTGGGCTTTCGGTGTAATTGGTGCATTCCCTATCATGAGAGGTGCAACATCGATATCCTTCTTTTTACGAGTAATAATAATGAGCTCAGTCTTACTCGCATTCAGGGCGCTCTTCCACCTTTCACAGTAGGGAATAAGCTCAGTCATATGATCGCCTAATCTTGCTTTAGCCACCTCCGCTATGGGATTCTGGGAATAAATCGCCGTATCGTCGGCGAATAGGACGGTACGGGTTTCAGGATGTGACGGAAAATCTGCTATAAAAAGATTGAAAAGCAGCGGCGAAAGGACCGTGCCCTGTGGCACCCCTGCTCGCAGTCTCCTGCTTGCAGACGTGTGCTTTCCTATTCTGGTAACGAAGGTGCGTCCGGCAAGGTATGATTCGATGAGTGATATAAGGTGCAGCGGTAGGCTGTATTCTGCTAACAGTTTAAAAAGCAACCCCTCGTGCCATACCCTGTCGAACGCCTTCTCGATATCCAGTAATAGCATCGCAGTAGATTGTCTGTTATTAAAACCCTCATAGACATCAGTTGCGATTTTCGCGGCAAGCATGACAGTGCCATGTCTGCCGCGAAAACCGAACTGTTCCCGGGGGATGATATTCAGTCGCTCGACAGCCCTGTTGACCCTCGGCAAGATTAGCCTTTCAGCCACCTTCCCGAGGGTATTCAACAGGGATATCGGTCGGTAGGAGGATGTTAGCGTAGGATCTTTTCCCGGTTTCGGGAAGTGAATAACGCACGCTGCTTTCCAGGGTTTGGGGAAGTGTTGCAGCCTGATTACCGCATTAATTATATGCAATAGATGGATGAGTGTCTTTTTAGGTAAGTTTTTAAGGATTATGTTCGGAATGCTATCCGGGCCGGGAGCTTAATTTCTCGGAAGACGGCAGAGAGCTTTGCGTAGTTCCGCCGGCGTGACTCTCAATTTATCAAGTACTGACGGGGGAATGGGATATTTATGTTGGCGGAAAGTGCTTACAGTGAGGCTGCATTGCACTTGTTCAGGGAGAGTACCAGGCGACTCGCTGTAGACGCTCTCCAAGTAGTCTGCGAAGGCCTCCGCTTTCCCCGGATCGTCCAACATGTCTACGCCACGGTGTTTGATCGCGGGCATCGGCGTACTACCTCCACGGATTTTCCTGGCCAACTTCCACAGCGAGCCGTCTTCCCTATTGATAGTATTAATGTAATCGAACCATACTTGATTACGATATTCCCGTATTTCCATCCTGATTTCTTCCGTCAGCGCATTGATACGAGCGGATCCCATTTGTGTCCGGTTTCTCTGCCATCGACGTCGAAAGCGGTTTCTAGTTGAAATGAGTTCTAGGATAGGTTCAGGAAGTGATTCTGTCCTAGGGCGGATGGTAACCCTAGGGCACATTGCATCACGGATGCGCTGTATGTTTGTAGTAAGCTTTTCTACTTCATTCTCGAGTTCCTGGATTGATTCTATTTGTTCAGGGACGACTGTTACCTCGTTCAACCTCTCTCGAAACACCCTCCAATCAAGATTCCTGTAGGAAACGACGGTGTCTCTCGTCGTGGGGGCCTTGTGATACAGGCTAATCTTAATCGGAAGGTGGTCCGAGTTTAAGGTGTTAATTTCCAGTAACTGAGTGGTTCTTATCGCACCCCTAGTAATAGCAACATCCAGGAATGAGTCGCTTCGAAGATATGTGGGATTTGGAGTTCTATGAAAGGACATTTTCAGGTTGTTTTCGATTATTCCCCTAAATATTCTACCCCTGCTGTTAGTTACGCCGCCCCATTCGACGTGCGTGGCATTCAAGTCCCCTATCAGCAGGGATACTCTGTTTTGCGGTAGAAGTACAAGGAGATCGTTTGCCGTAAGGCGGAGATCCGGAGGTATGTAGCAGCCACATACACGCAGTCCGTTCTCCAGTTCAATACTGACGTTTTCGATCACGGTGCGCACGTTATATAAGCGCCGAAAGCGAAGAGTTTTGTGTATGAAGCAGGCCACGCCTCCTCCGGCTCGATCTAGCCTATCAAGTCTCTCTATGTTATAGTTCCTAACTTTAAATGTAAAGTTAGGGTTTAAAAACGTTTCGTTGAGAAAAACAATATGGAAATTGGATGTTTGCATAAAATTACGGAATTCGCCCATTTTGGACCTGATGCCGTGACAGTTCCAGCTCGCTATATTTATCATTATACGTTAAATTGCGAGTATTCAAATGAGAAGAAGCGAATCGAGGCTTGCAGTATCTCTGCCTTATCGCCTCGACACGCTTCTAGCATGTTTGAGTAGTGGTCTAGAGCTAGAAATAGCTGGTCTAAATTGACCATACTATTTATTTTAGCCACCACATTATTAAGGTTAGACATTAAATTAGATATATTTACATTGCTATCATGGTTCAAGTTGCCGCGAGCAGTACCACTAACCTGTACATTATTTTGTTTTGCGACGTTCTCTCTAGTTAGTTGAGCGCTGCTACGTCGTAGAGGCGGGAATTGGTTCTGGAATGCTTCGTCACGTTGGGCATTGTTTAGCCCTTGGCTCCGTGAGCCGTCAGCTACTCTTGCAGGTTGTTTGTCACGCCAAGCCGGGTTGGCTGGCGGTGGTGCAGGTTTGAACGTCGGTTTTGGTTGCTTGTTCTTGGCTGCCGCTGCTTCTATTATGTTTAGCTTGTACGCGTAAACGGGGCATACATCATCTATAGACCGATGAGGTCCGCCGCAGTTTACGCACTTTGTTAGTTCTTGGGTGCATTGCTTGATATCATGCGGCCCCGCGCATTTACTGCATGCCGTTTTCCTGTTGCAGTACGTTTTGGCGTGCCCGTACTGTTGGCAATTCTTGCACTGAAGTACGGGTTTGCCTGAACGCCTAGCTTCCCATGCGATTCGTACATGCATTAGTGTCTTCACCTCGCTATTCAGTCGTCGAACAGTATAATCGGTACCTAGAATGACTAGGTACATCGGTTGTCTCGTCTTTCTCATTTCATATATGCTCTTAGCTCGGATATTATGTTCTTCGTTGAGTGCTTCGACTATTTCTTGGGGCTTGATGTCGCCATCAAGCCCTCGCAGAACGAATGCCCTAGTCTTTTCCTGGGTTTCTGCGTAGGTATGGTACTCCGTACGCTCGACGTCTAAGGCCCTTTTCAATGTGTGGAGATCAATGGAGTTCTCGCAATATACTGTAACGCTGTTTTTAGTATATTTTAATTGGTACTTGCTTATTCTCATGGCTTGTAGGTCCTCCCTGAGCTGCTTGTGGTCAGCCGGGCGCCCTTTAATAACAACTGAGGGTGGTGGCTGCACTTTACTTTTGGGGGTAGTTTTAGTGGATTTTCGGGGAGCGGCTTTGCGTTTAACCCCGGTGGATCCCGTGGTAGACGCGACGCTTACGGTTTCTTCATCCTCCGTATCTAGGTCAGATAGGGGTTGAAATTGGTTAGATATGGGGACGGTGGATCGGCCCATATCTACGGTTGATATTTTAAAGTTCTTTTTAAACGGTATTTGCCTGAAGGGCGTTTTAAAAATGTCTTTGGATTTTTCACCTACCAGGGCCTCAGAAGTTGCAGATATCGGGGGAGGCGGCGGTGGCATTATTTTCGGGTCGTTACTATTCGGTTTCGTTGTATCCATGCGGTTTAGGACTTCTTCGTTTTTTTTTGCGATTTCTGACGGTCATCCAAGGTGACCTTCAGCTTTTTTGCCGTCTCCGTGCCTTGTATGTTTGTCGGAGAGGCTTTCTTTTTGCCAGTATCAATTTTTGACGTCACTGGTTTCTTCATACGTAAGGGGTGGCACTCTCTATTATGTTGGCGCACTTTGGATGTTAGCTTAGACGCATCAGCTAAGCTTAGATTGCTATAATTTCTCAGGCTTTCGTAGTCCAGACGGCACTGGACGCAGACTTCTGCATACGTTTTGCATCTGCTGCGTAATCTACGCACAGAATCCTCCGATAATTTGCGGTCGGTGACCGACTCCATGGATACGTTTGACATGGTATCCTCATCGTCCGTTGGGTCTCCCATTTTTGGGTCAGTTGCCGGGGTTACGTCCCCGGCGACTAGAAAAATGTAAGCACTTGGCTTATAGCGGTCTTTACTGGTTACCTGTACGGTAAAAAGCAGTCACAAGAATTCTAATATCACAGTACCAGTCCGAGATTCGGTTAAAAAACGCGCAAGGAATCTTTTTGCCTGAGTTCCTTTATCAGGTCCGTTTTTTTAGCCGGCAAGAAACGGAATCTCCTGCGAGTGGTACCGAGATGCATATACGTAAACTGCAGACGCGATAGGACCTGGCCATAGGGTGATCGTAATATAAATGTAGTTGTTTTTCATGCGTTGGGTTAGTTTTTGTTGGTTTCGACCCGAATCGAGCGAAGCGAGGAGAGGGCCAGGCATGAAGTGTTCAAATATTTGGAGACGAAACTTAACGGGGGTATTATATCTAACATTTATCTTATAGTTGCCCTATGGCAGAACCTTATGCTTCTGCAGCTTACGTATATGCTACTGGGATCGATGCCCAGCACCAAAAGATTTTTCTTTATTTTACTTAGTTGATAATATCGCTTTGTTGAAGTTTTCACTTCTGTCGTGCGTAAGCACACACAGTATTTTTGTACAGGTGAGAGTCTTTCTATATTATATCATATTATATTTCAAAAACATTTGTATCACGCGGTAATTTTTAAGGAAATTTCCCTGTCTCAAATCACATATCCGTAAACATAACCGCTGCAGCTGGTGTTGTCATAGACCCAACAAACCCATTAAAACTGAAAGGCTATAATTTTCAATATTTAGGGATACGTATTGTGCGGCGAAGCTTTACCCCTCTAATGAACCAGTTGAACCTTTTGATGGAAATCTTTAGGTTTTGCCATATTGGGTAGATAATAAATCATAACACAATACAAATAAAGTCATGGTATATTAGCAATAGTTTACCCTTTCATTATTATACAGTTGGGTAGATAATTGAACAGATATAAATAAAAGAAATAAATATATCGCCCTTTATCCGTTTGTAAGTTGTTAGCTACATTTCACCCTTTGATTTGTTGTGCAATTTGTAAGATAACCGAGTAGACAACAAGAAAAATAATCATGTCACCGACTTTATCATCGATATAATATTATTTAATTTTTGTACAATGGTTAGATAATAAAGAAGAAAGCTAGAAAAATAATAAAGGCAATGCCTACAATTTTCTTCGGAGTACCTGTATGTGGTACCATAGATAAGCGCAATATATTATCATGGCAATAAATAGCTTGCGTGCAACTATGTAAGAGAATCACCTAACAAACTTGTTTCTGTTTAATAATAAAAGACACTTATGTGTTTCACGCTACAAGTTTTATGAGACCATAGTGTTGGATCACTTCCAAATAGTGATCAGCAGCCATCCTGGGGGACGTCATATCCTTGTAGAAGGTATAGTTGGTGTAGAAGAAAAGAAAAAAATTAAATTTACCCTAACTCTCAAGATTTGACTAATCCTTTCTTAAATATTCTTTTAGGTAACTGTAAAATAATATCAAGCAAACATACATTTGTCAGTTTTATTAACACCAATAAATGTCTAATAATCTTAACTCTCATTTTATATTTGTTCCTACGAATAAAAATTATAGCACTATATCCAACGAGTTAACTAAACAAGCATGGTCATTATTGAATCAAATAGATCATTTTTTGCAACTGATTAATCCTAATATTAGAAAGAAACGTGGTTTTATTAATATTGGAGCTACGGTATTCAAATCGCTATTTGGTATCGTTGGTTAAGAAGGCGATGAAAGTATTAATTCTGTGCTAAGTTATTTAGGTAAAACGATGATCTTTTAACGGAGAAAATTAATGACCATTGCTAAAGATTTAATGACAAAAATTAATCATACGCTTTTTCAAATAAGAGCTAATATTTTGGTAATGATGCAATTTATTACCAACTATCAAGAGGCTATTTTGCATTGAATAATCCACTCTCTTGTGTTACCCTAGATAATTATGTACATCAAGTTATAAATACGATAACGTTTGCCTTACTACACAAGTTTTCTTTTTTTAAACGTTTTAAAATCAACTATAGAATAAATGTCTGTTCTTTACCGAAACTTTAAAGCTATTCAACTTACCTTTAACAAGGATAGAATAATCTTTTTAATAATAATTTTATAATTCACTACCCTTTGTTGCCCTGTCCAATTACCTTTTTTTTTTCATGTATCCAATTCCTATCCAAAACAAAATAATACTACCTCCTAAACCATATCTAGACCTAAACGTAGAAATGAAGGACTTCCAATATGGACTCTGCCAGAAGATGAAAGATACCCACTATTGTAAGAACCACTTAGAATTTAATGAAGATTAAGTTGTAAATACAGTCATCACAAACAGAGCCACTAACCGTAGCCACTATACCAGTACAGTTTGATTTCCAAATAGCCAATCAAATCACGTCTTAAAACGTTTGCTGACCACTCCTGTCACGACGCATATAACAGAAATGTACCAGAATGAGTACGAACTACATCCTGGAAGCTACCTCATTTTTATACCAGAATAATGCCATGTAACTATTGGTTCTGAAACATTTTATGCAAGCGAAACTACCAGCCAGGGTTATCCAACTTGGGGCCTTAAATATATCAAACCTCTAGGAGTATCCAACTTTACACTAATATCCATAATTACACTAAGTATCACTTACCACAAAACTAGACAAAACTTATAAACTGTGCTGCAAACAAATCGGCCCAACAGCATAAATGCAACAGATCTTTAAGTCCGAAATATATGGTATACGCTTAACAATAAATTGTATACCTAAATATACAACGAAATAATGGGTACACGTTTCACTCACTTACTAGCACATAAATAGTTCCGATTTCAGAAAAATGCAAGAAAATAACAGTAGTTATCGCAGCCATTATCAGTAAATTCTCATACTATCCGTTTATTTTGTTTCTTCTTTCTGATACATCGTCTGACGTCTCGGGTGATGCGCTGTTGCCGGCTCTATAAGAAAGGTATTATTTTAGGAAAGGGCACGAACAAGGTAGTAAGTATTAGATAATTAAATAAATAAATTACGAAATGCCACATTATAAAAAGAGGGAAGAGCATCTTATGAAAATCTGTGTTTTACAATATTAGAGAAATCGTAATATAAGAGATACATTTTTCATATACGTGCATCCTAATATTTGCTACTTACGTAGTAGTTTGGCATCGTTGCAACCAATTGCGCCTCGATAGCGATTACCCTTCCACCCGCAAGTCCTCCTCCTTCATTTTTGTTCCAAATCGCAAAGGTCCACATGCATGACGTCTCGCGCGAAAATTTTGTGAGCACTTTGTCCTTTTGTAGAGGTGTTGTTGCATCAATACCTAGTTAACTTACGTAGACGATACTATACTGAAGCACTCAGCGTGGCATTAACTGAGGAGATCCTCAACAAAGCAATAAAATCATTAAAGCGAACTGGCGGGAATACCAACAGAATGTATTAAAGCGGCATCAAGAAGATTGTCAAGAATACTTTTTGAACGCTACGTAAATGCCGAACAGATACCAGATAGTTGGAAAGAATCATGGTACCCCAATGCAAAAAAAGGACGCAGGAATGACGGTAATAATTATATCAGTGACAATGTAATAAGTAAAAATAGGTATATGGAAACATATTTTATCCAGATACGAAATATTTTATATTGTCAAAGAGGATTTTTGGTACGCTTTCTATCACGTGCCGCAGAGTATATTTGCTTGTGGTGATCCTTTTTGCTCTTTCATGTTGCGTAGCTCAGATGGTGATGAACAGAATAACAACTCGCTGACTTCCAAGCAAATGTACGTATATTGATGCCCAGGTTTAGTATAAATTGATAAATGCACCTAAGTTGATAGCCATGCTTAAATATAATTTGGAAGAAGGGCATGACCATTCGCTGAGGACTGACTGGACGCGACCTATTTGGTTCCCTTGAGGCAATTTGAGATTCCCTGAAAGTACTTTTAGTTTATGTTGAATGAGATCTAATTAATTTAATTTATATTGGTATGCCTAATTCGGTTTCACTTTAATTTAGGTTCACTTTACTTTGACTAACTTTGTTTACTTTTTCACTGACGTAACTTAGGGAGGTGTGAACTTGATGCCAGTAAGCGTTTGCCGTTGAGGTACTATGAACTGGACCAAGTTATCGTTTACTCGGTTCGCTCGCTCATTTTTTGTTGAAAGTTTACTGATCGTTTTTAAAACAGGTTTAGATAATATGTATAATAATTATCTTTCAAGATCAAGTATCAAGTTCAAACTTTAGACTGAGTGTTTTTTGTTTATACTAGAATCTTTTAGTTAACACATTCCCCCCCTCTACATGCATTGGCATCCAATGCTGAAATGCATCTTTTAGAATAAAAAGTTGAAAATTCCTCTTTAATGAAGATATCTCTAATAAATAAAACTTTTTACCGAATATTCCTTTTAGAGATTCAAAAACTCATTTCTAGTGAGCATAAAAAGGAGGGAGCCTGCTTAATAATTAACGAGTGGTTCTCAATGTTCGAATAGTTATATCGTTTCTTACATAATTAAATTTAAGATACATTTTGAGCACTATAATCTCGGCCAATGTTCACTAATCTCAACCCCTACTCAATTCAGATTTTTTGTCGTGGGTCTCCATTTGGCTGCTGTTTATATAAGGGCTCAATCTGACCGAATTGTAGGCCGCCATTGAATAGTGCTCCTTATACATGTAAAAAAAAATATAAACAAAATATGAGTACTCAATATGCACACCTAATTCTTATCCTAATGTTTTCCTTACACTTGGTTTTTTTAATAATTTCCAATATATTATTCGTTAATATAAATATACGTATATATATTATGTTTTTTCTTAAATCTTTAATTACTGACTCACAGAAAATATAGAGATTTTTATTCTCTGAAAACATTTGTCATTTTATCGTTATCAGTCGGTAATTCTGATTCAAAATTATAATTATTATCATTGAATCAGGCAGTATATACTAAATAATTATATGGTTGTTTCATGGGTGTGTTGAGTATATGAAAGCATTATGTTATACTTTAGTTGGCTTCTGTTGTAAATATTATTAAAAACATATTGGTGCCTACTGAAACAATTGAGAAATATTTTTGATGCCTTGCATTTTTCTTGGCCTCATTTTTAGAACGATCTATGACTGTTTATGATTATACAACATCGATCCCAATAAAAGTAAAGATTGCCAAGAGTGTTTGGAATAACATTGGATGTAAAAAATTATGTGCGTTATTTACACCTTTTAACTGACATGAATTATTAATGATAGTTTGAATTGGATAATTTTCATTTGTTATTATGCCTCCCAGAGTATGCGTATTTTCTAAGAAAGATAACTCTGATTATTTTTCCGGTGTAAATTAACTCACACAAGCTACACGTTTTTCGCTTAGTATTCATAACATGATAGATACACTTTTAATGCTTATATTTTACTTATTATTTACATTAGGTGCTTTTTGCGAGATTAATGCTGATGATTGCCGGGTTGGTCTGAATGAGTATTGAGAATGCTCTGCTTCTGTTTTACGACTGCATCTCCATATTTATTTATTTATATGTTTTCATTTTTAGGTCTAAACGTGTGTTTTCTATAAATATATTATCTACTCTAATTGCTTCATGTTCTATTATTCCTTATTCGGTCTTTCTTTAATCTATGTTTTCTTATTCTATTCACGATTCCTTATTCTATCTTTATGTAGGCTTTTTATATAACACACACCGGCAAAATTAGGGGAACGGGCAAAATTTACACTAAGTTTGACTTCAATTTTCTCTTGAACCCTTCACTCGATTTTGACTTTTTTTT
>MU187190.1:0-16378 GCA_016904865.1 Pissodes strobi | reverse complement strand
AGCTATGTTGGCTTATGTTTAAATTATCTACATATTTTATCCACATATTTTTATCGGCCGATAATTTTGTGATGTAATTTTCCTCTTTCCCCGTAACTTGTGATTTTCTTCATATGATACTTATCACTGCTACCTTCGCTTCATGCGCCATGCTACTTTTAACTTATTATTTCTTTTATTACTCTAGTTTATTATCTTCCCATATACTCTTTTCTTTAAGAACTTTATATAAATCCATATATGGATTTTAATTTCATCTCCCAGGTCCTCATGTTGTCCAAGTGTCTGACTTATGATCTTCCCTATAAGATACTTATCTGCGACAGTTGGCTACAACATTCCCTATACGGCCTGTACATAATTTCGCTTTCTAGCTTCTCCTTTATTTCGGTTCAATATTATAACTATGTTTCTTCTATCTCTATTTTAATATTTAATTTCCCTTTTATTTAAATGCGTACCTGTTTTTACTATGACTTTCCCAGTAAAGTACTATCTTTAAGTACATTTAAAATTATAACTTTTCCTAGTTATTTATATCTCTATTTTTCTCTATATCAACTTTCTATTTCTCATGCAACTTTGGACGCCTACATGTTTGTAACATGATTTTCTCTATTATCTCAGATAGTTATCATTAATATTGGCGTTCCCAATTCTGTTTCCTAACATATTTCTGTGAACTCTCTTTTTGACTTTTTCTATTCCCTAATTCCCCATACTTAGTTGCTTAATTTCTGATTTCTTGTTAGTTTCTGGTTTCTTTGTGTTTACTTAGTTTTTGGTTGCGTTTATTTAATTTCTGATTGCTTCTTAGTTACTTAGTTACAGCTTTTTTTCCTAGTTATTTTTAATTTTCTTCTTGCTTTACTTGTTCCCTTGGTCCAGTTCGAAGCATTCCCCTAGTGTATTGTTTATTTATAATTTCTGGTTTCTTCTTAGATTTAAACTCCTTTCTTCTATGGGGGGTGTGAACTTGATGCCAGTTAGCGTTAGCCCTTGAAATACTACGAACTGGACCAAGACTGGAGGGTTTGAACTTGTTACCAGTAAGCGTTTGCCGTTGAGGTACCATGAACTGGACCAAGTTGTCGTTTACTCGGTTCGCTCGCTCTTTTATACTAAAATTTGTTGAAAGTTTATTGATTGTTTTTAAAACAAGTTTAGATAATATGTATAATAATTATATTCCAAGATCAAGTATCAAGTTCAAACTTTAGACTGAGTGTTCCTTTTTATACTAGAATCTTTTAGTTAACAATATCACGCTTTAACCCAATTCGACGATTTCAACATGTTGCCAACTTCTTTGATAAAGATTATCTTATCGTTATAGGCTAATTTTTTTCATACACACGTTCACTCCTTTTACGTATTTGTTGTATGCTGCGAAATAAGTCTATTTTAATAAAATAACCAAAGTTTTTAAGAACCACAAAGCGAGTTTGCGTTTTTCATATGAATCCAGGATAAATTATTCTATAAATTATCAGAAAGGTAAAAGAGTTTTGTGGACCAGGTGGAAAAAATTATTAGGAAAATAACGGACCAAATCAGCCTTCGACGATCGTAAAATTTAAGATTTCCCATTTAGTTTGCAAGTTACGAGAAGAGTGGACATTGTTGCCGAGTACCGATCATTAATTTGAGAGCAATTTGCTTCTATTGTAGTCTGGAAGCCTTTTATTTAGAAAGTTGCGCGATTTAATCAAATTAACTGTCTCTCCGAGTTTTGCTTAAAATATCGATTCAATAATAATGGCTCTAAAGCTCTCTTGTTCAGTATATTATGGCAAATACACAGAATTAAAATATGGCAGTAGATTTTACGGTTTATCCGGGGTTAAAATATTATTATGAAATATAAAAGAGCGATTGATGACTTACAATACATTTTCAACAAGCTTTTACAATTTGTCTGATGCCTTTTATCATATATATCAAGTAACAAAGCAAAACTTTTGTATAAAAACAAAACACCAAGGGGCAGAGTTATACATTTTTTATTCCTGTGTGAAATGTTGGACGGCAAAATTAGTTTTAAAACTTTTTCTCCTGCCATACGACTGTCACTCCCCACACTTTCTCCTCCTGCAAACATGTTAATACTCACATGAATATAATGAATGAGAAAAGTAACAAACAAAGTAACGCAAAATTGTTTTTCCCAAGAAAAGGGTGATGGCCCACTCGTGAAGCTCAGCACGTCCGAAGAGAACGGCCCACTTAAGCCTTCCTGATGAAGGGTAATAGGCCTTAAAATCAATCACTGCATGGAGTTTTGCGATGTAATAAGTAACATTTTTTCTTCATTATCGTTAGGTTTTACGCCTTCTAGCTATATCCTAATCGGAACAGTCATAGAATTGATTATTTCTAATTGTATCTCTTTCTATAAAAACGGGCTGAGATGGGCAACGATCATAATCCCTCAATCCAAAATATGATAAATCAAAATCCCGATAATATACAAATACCAACAATAATAAAAGTCCGACAACCAAAATTCGGAAAATATTAAAATATCGTTCAATCGTCAATTAAAGTTTCAATAATCAAATTTCGGGAAAATTAAAATTCCAGCAATTAAAAGCTTTCAATAAAACTAACTTTAGTTTATTTGTACTAGCCTTGGTTAGTCTGGATAACAATTAGGCTGAATTTAAGTCAGTTCATGTATAAGGCATCCAATATATAAGGCATGACACAAACAAAAATAAACTTACTACGCAGAATTTTGATATAAGTTAAGCAGTATTTTACAGCAGACCTTTTTGAGATATTTAGATGAAACTGCTTTTTGCGGTAAGTTACGAAACAATTTGAAGATTTGTTTTACTTTAGCATAATATTAAAATTTTTAGCATTGGAAATAATGTGAAATAATTTAATTTAACATGCAAAATATCAATAACCATTTGAAAACGTTGGATGCAGCAAAATGTTCAATGTATTCAAGCAAACTCTTGAAAGTAGAGGAAAATACGAAGTGTATTAATTAAAGAATCACAATTAAAAAAATATATATTGTCAACTTGAACGTGTAGTCTATAAATTCAATATTTGGTACTTTAATAATAAAATTATATTATTATGCATTGGAGTTTTTAATATTTCATAAAGACTTTCTGCAGTCTTCAAATTCAACAACCAGAGAAGTTGTCTAATTTGATATAACTTCACTATTTAATACACTAAGGTAATGAAGGAAGCTAAATGGAATATGCTGAAATAAAATGGCTGGCGCATTCCTCCGTGCTGCAAATAATTTTATTGGTGCTATTATACTTTATCGAATCATTCGATACACAGATCGTATAATATAGATATTTATTGGTTTAGTTTAATTCTCCACATCTATCCTCAATTTATCTTATCGACAAAATAATGTCCCAAGGAGCCACACGGACGATCTTCAGGATCATCTGGGACTTTTCTGGGTTCTAGACATAAATGTCGTTTCTCACCTGCTGTCAGGTGCTGGACTAAAATCAGAGTGGTGTTCATCCCGAAGATGGGACGTAGGGAATCAACACCTAACTCATAGTGACCAATAAGTCTGGCCTTCTTTTTGTTGAAATGCATGGAAAAAATACTGGACGTGCACATTAGAACGGGTGCACTTGGTGAGTATCCACTAAATGCTCAACAATATGCGTATCGGACCGGCACACTAAACAACCTTGACCAGAACATGGCAGAAGCGAGACGACAAGACTATCGAGGTGGGTTGTTCTTAGACATTGAAGGAGGATTCAATAATGCATTACCAAACTCCTTATACACAGCATTAGCTGAAAGAGAGGTTGAATCACAAATATGGAACTGGATCGAGTGTATGCTGAATTGCAGAGTAGCCACAACAACCCTACAAATTTAGAGCTGTTAGGGGATGTCCGCAGGGTGAGGTTTTGTCTGTGGTCTCTCCTGATGGGTGGTCTACTAGCGGCCTTCTCGCTGTGTGATCTGGAGGTGCAGGCATATGCGGATGATCTATTAATACTTATAAGAAGCAACTCGCAAAGAACTATCTCAGAGGAACTTTAAGAAGTGCTAACCGTGATCTGGTGTGAAAGAGAACAGTTGTGAACTTACACAAAACAGTTATAGTACCTAAGAAAGGGCTGGAAAACCTAAGACCACCTTCACTCAAAGGGGAAAATATCCCGTTTACCCAAGATAAAACACTTAACTGGAATGCATATCTGGACGAAATTACCGCAAAAGCGAAACTATCACTATGGACCTACAGACGCATTTGTGGCAGAACAAGGAGCATACATCCAACACAAATGCACTCGCTATATATTGCGGTCAGAAGACCAATGACAACATATGGAGCAGTGGCTTGGTACTCTAAAAGCTTACAGAGATCCGCGAGAATCAAAGTATCCACTTACAAAGACAGGCGCATCTGGCAATTAGTGCCTTCGGCACTACACCCACGGCAACGCTTGATTGTCTTTTAAATCTTCCACCTCTCAAAATAGTACTAAAGGGGGAAGGCAGATCGGCTACGTATATATTGACACAGCCGGTTATCAACAATCCGCAGACGATCATCATGGTGCCCAAGAAGCTGAAAAACGCCAATGAACGGGACAGTGTATTGGGTCTACCATCAAATGATATGCCTACCAAAACCAATTATTGCCATTACTTCCTCCTACCAGAGAAGAACAAATGGGCAAAAAACTCGGAACATCTGAGAACAACAGTTCACTGACGTTTCCAAGACCAATGATGGTAAAGGAGCCGCTACATGGAAATGAAAATGGTAAGGTTGAGCTTAGGTGTTCTCTAAACAAACATGCAATCATGTTTCAGGCTGAAGTTCCAAGCCATTGATATAACTGCACAGTGGCTCATCGATAGAAACTGGAAAGACAATTAAATCAAAATATTCTCGGATAATCAAGCGGCCTTGCTTGAATCTAGTCGTTTTTCATCCAAGGCAATTTGGAACTGCCAGAAACTACCCACCAAACTAGGTAGAGAAAATAAACTTACACTGATCTGGAAACCTGTACATACAGGATATGAAGTCAATGAAAGAGCTGATACTCTTGCGAAGCAGGCGACCTCAACCACCTTCATAGGACCAGAGCCAGTACTGAGAATAGCTTACAACACAGCTAAAGAAGCCCTCTCCAACAACAGCAATTTGTCGACAAATGGAGAGAGTTATCGGGCCTAACTCATTCAAAGATGGCAGTGAGAAGCAGATAACTCCTTTAATTTAACTGGCCGAGCCGGTACACTAGCCATCGTCGGCTAAGAAGCTCCATGAACAAGATAGGGCTTTCCAAAGAAACGTAATGCCGCTTGTGCTTGAAGGACGAAGAAACAATGGTGCATGTTTTATGCCGCTGTCCAGCAATGGAAAGAACCAAAAACAATGTTTGAAAATTCTCAAATTAGACTTTTTGGAAACTACCCACCCTAGAAAGCTAAACGATTTCATGAAAATGGTCGAGCCTCCGACCTAGTGAAAACCACAATACAATATAATACAATACTTTATGTCAATACATAAATGTTTACACAAGTCAGAAAGAAATCTGTCACACAGGGCACTAAAATCAATTCATAAAATCTACAGAAAAATAATACTACTAATAAAAACTACTGTTGAAACAGCATTAACATTACAATTCACATATTGGACAAGATTACTGGATAAAATAGACATCAACATAGAAATTTAAAAACAAACAAAAATTTAAAATCTATGGACCAGGTATTCCTGGTGACTGTAGAAGACGTGACTGGTGAGAAACCCCTTGACCCAACCCTTAAATGAATCAAAGGGGAACCTTTTAATATCACGTGGCAGGTTATTTAAAAAATTGATTGACAGGCAACCCGGTCCACCCCTGCATCTCTCCAGACGCTGATAACCGGGAATTAAGTCCTGCCGGTGGCGAGTGTTATAATTGTGGACATTTTGGTGGGCGGGGTATAAATCTTGGTTGCGTTTTACGTATAGCAAGTATTCGTAGATAAATAAAGATGGAAGTGTAAGAATCTTTAATTTTTGGAAAGCATGTCTACAGTCCGCCCTATAGGATAAACCTGCAACTATACGAACCACCCTACGCTGGAGACGAAAGACATCTGCCGCACCTGAACCATAACCCCAAGCTATTACCGCGTATGCAATGTGGCAGTAGAGAAGACTATTGATTGTGTCTTTGAAGCATTAAGGAAGACGGTTTGCCACAAACCATTGCTCAGCTCCCGAATGTGCCCCACACGAAGCCCGCAGTGCCGTACCCAAATCCTTTTCACAACAGGAAACTGTGGTGTCATCAGCATAGAGGGTGAAGCGGGCTTCCGGATCACTCAGAGGCAAGTCATTGATGTAGATGATAAACAATAGGGGTCCAAGAACCGAACCCTGAGGAACTCCACAGCCCGACCCCCTCTCCGCCGACTCCAAACGAGCAGCCTGCACCCTTTGATGCCGGTCAGAAATATAGCTCTGGATCAGGTCAATACTGTTGCGGTTAAAATTGTAACGCCCTAATTTGTTTAGCAGAATTCCGTCCGGAACACAATCAAAAGCCTTACTCAGGGCGCAAAATCTACTGGACATATATTTGCCCTCTTCAAATGACTCAGACCCGAGAAGCCAGGTCCAGGATACCCAAGGAGGTCGAGACCCCTACGAAAACCGAATTGACGAGACGAGAACAGAATTGACAAGACGAGAACAGTCCATTTGATTCAAAAAAGTTTGAAATCCTTATCACCATACATTTCTCAAAAATCTTTGAAAATACTGGCAGGAGTGAAATGGGTCAATAATTTAAGGTATCCTGAACGTCACCCTTCTTATATATGGGGACTATTGCTCTCTTTAAAACTGTTGGAAAAACATTTTCTCGGATACATTGATTTATAAGATTGGTTAATAGAGATATTATAATATTCTTAATGCTTTTAATCAATTCAACATTGCAAACGGTGGTATCCCCGCTTTTCTTATTTTTAAGTTTGTCCAATATGTCTCTGACTTCGTTAAAAGTTACTTCGGTCATTGAAAAGGTGTCATGGAGGAATAAGCGGACATTTGCAACCGGGTCCATAGCAGACGGCCCTATCTGATTTTGAAGATCTGTCGCCACATTCACAAAAAAAAGTCATTAAACTGATCAGCCGAGATGTCTCTCTCTACACCCTGAGTTCATTTGAAGGATCCTGCCTATAGAGTTCGTTAAGAAAATGTAAAGTTTCACGCTGAGATCTTAGGTCCTCATTGAACCAGTTTGTTGTATGACTTTGGTTGTTTGTTTTTTGCGGTATGTTTTGGATCGGGAAAGACGATGCAAACGCCCGCGATAGCAGATCAACAAACAGCGAAAACTTTCCATCAGCCGTAAGGCCAGGATCACGCACAAAATTCCAAGGCATCCTCTCAGCCAGTGAGTAAAAGGACAGCCTACCAGCCCCTGGAATAGGTCTGCTGTTGACTAGCTCATACCGGGATTCCCGACTAGCCAGGCCAGGAATAGGAATCTCCACGAGATGTCCACGATGATAAGAATTGCCTGCACACTGACAGGTGCACACTGACAGATGTGAGCCACAATAGACCAAGGGTAGCAGTGGAAGGCCCCATCTAAGCCCACTCACGTGTACGAATACGAAATACGTTTTTCACTATTTTCTTATCCATTCGCCAACATAGAAATCGAATATTTTTTAGTAAAATAGAATATATCTTACTTAAAAATGTACCATCGTTTACTGGTTTAGTGTGGATTTATTTATGGTAACCAGGATATTTTTAAATAGTTGTGCCGTAATAAAATTTAATTCTACAGGCTGTAACTCATAGTTATTTTCTTTAAACTATCTGCGATCTATTACATTTTCTTCACTTTTATTTTAGCATTCACAAACTTAACTGTTCCTAAATCTTATTTTCTTTCACTACCGTGATTATCCATGCTTAAGTCGTTGTCACATTATATCTTTTCTGGCACCTCCGATCTCTTCATCTTTATTGCTTCGTACATAAATGTAATCTGACTTTTATGGGTCGTACAGCGACATTTTTGTCCGTCAAACATATGCCTTGAGTAATATAAGTTCAGTAAACGACTATTCTACATTATTTGGATTGAAAAAGAGGGAAAATATGAAATATGAACTTCTGCTGGCTTTAATAGATGGAAATAATTTTAAAATTAAATATAACCCTATGATGCATTTAATATGACATACAATAATTACATGTCATAGGTGTGTCATAGGATATAAAATACTTAACAAATACTGCAAACAAAATTATATATTAAAATGATTGTTGAGGTATTTCTCAAGGAAATTAAAAATCCTGGAAATTAGATATCGTTTAATTTTTGCTTGAATGCTGAACCATTAACACCATCCCAGGGTTTGGATAGCCTATATAGAAGTGTGTGGGCACGAGTATGGAAGAATGCACGTTTTCTCAAACATGGCAAAGACGGCAAAGTCAATGTATTGAACCCAACAAAAAAAATACCGCAATCGTCTCGTTATCCATGTCTACCAATAATACGGAAACACTTACTCTGGTAATGAGATTTCTTTCTGCGCTCATTTTTGCCACGCTTTCGCATTTACCTGTTGAATTGCCCCTGCCCAAGGCACATTCGTTGTACCTAGAGGCCAAGACTCTTTGGGCATGAACGTAGCAATGGTGGAATGAATTATCGCCACTGTCGGTTAAGACCCTGTTAATCGGCCTTGTTTGGTAGTGGGCTCTAAAGTAGATGTTTGTGAAACGATTATCTTGAATGATTCCAGTTTCTTAAGTGACAAGTCAATACTGGCAATAAAATCTAAATGGCAATTTTTTATACATCTACTTTTGTTTACGTGTAGAGTTTAAGGAAAACGCAGTATTCATTTACATAAAATAACTTTTAACATATACAAAAAATTGAATACAACATGAAATGAATTTTTTCTTCAAACGTCAGCAAATCCGTCATTACTCGACTGTGTAGGCGGCCGTGAAGTTTCGTTTTTCCTCCGCCGGAGCTTTACTTTTCACTTTTCCGCCGGCGGAGGTAAAAGTGTTGTCATAGCAACATAGATACAATACAAACAGACAACAAAATAAGCGTCAACAACTCAAGATTTATTAAACTACAATTTGTATTTATCACTCAATTTGTGACTGCATTTCTAAAAATCACTAATTTAGGAACAAATTGGTTATTATTTAATCGAACTTACTCAATAACTGCTTATCAATACGGAATTAAAACGCAATCGAAGACGCCATCTTAAAAAAATAATTATTGTTGACAGTGTCCACTGACAGCTTTATGTTACATTATATTCACCGACACCGGTCTAAGCAAGGCCACCTACGACCGTGGTCTAAGTCGCCTTGCGAACCCATTTATATTTAATAATAATTAGATATTATTACTATTAAGTGATGTTTTTGCATTAATATGTCGACATTTGAAGAAAAAACAGCATATTTTATTTGGAGGAAAAGTTACTTTCCATGGCTTGCTCTCTATTACCAGCCTCACTTCGTTCGGCTGTTAAACACGAGCGCGCCATGAAAAGTATCACTTTTCCTCCATATAAAATAATATACTATATCTATTGAAGGAAAAATGTGCATAAGAAAGAAAGAATTATTTACGAGAATTAAATTACACTTCAATCAGGCCCTCGAACCAAGAAGTAGACCGTGACCGTTTAAAAAAAAACACATCCAAAGTATGTGCCCTTACACTGTGCTCTACGCTCGATACATTCGCATTACTCATACGGGAATTGTATACATTCCATCATTTACTCCAAATGATCCAAAATCCTTCAAACCACAACGTTTCTACATGCAATAACATCAGAAATAGGATGTGGAAAACTATCATAAGCAAGAAAAGAGCAGCTCAAAACTAAAAATACGCAGAACTAGACCGTAACAGACAGGAGGGTAATATAAGACAATGTGGATTCCGTAGCGGAAGATCATCAACGGATCAACTGTTCTCGATAAGACAGCTACTTGAAAAGTGCTGGGAATTCAACAGAGATCTTCACAATCAATTTGTGGATTTCAAACAGGGGTATGACAGTGTAATCAGAATACGCCTGTGGGAAGCCATGGAGAAATTAGGAATGCATGATGTTAATATGCATAGTGAAGACGTGCGTGGAAGGGTCAGTAAATAGCGTAAGAGTGGAGGGGCAAAATAGCGAAATGTTCCCTGTAGATAATGGACTTAAACAAGGAGACGCACTGTTCCCAGTTCTGTTCAACTTGGCGCTTGAGAAAGTAGTGAGAGTAGCCCAAACAAACACACAAATATTTAGAGCCAATGGACCTAGGCTGCTCCTAGCATATGCTGATGACATCGATGTTGTAGGAAAGAGCACAATTAACGTCAAGGAAATGTTTGATGGAGAAAGAAGCTGAAAAGATATGTCTGACAGTAAACGAGACGAAGACGAAATATATGCATTTAACACGAAAGGATAATAGAGACCGAGTGGGACAAAATGTTTTTATGAACGACTACAATTTTGAGAATGTCCAGTTTTTCAAATATCTAGGTTCTCTGATAGCAGCGGACAATAGTATGAAAGAGGAGGTAAAACACCGAATAACCCAGGGAAACAAGTGTTTCTTCTCTGTGCAGGAGATGCTGAAGTCCAAATATATTACAAGGTCAACAAAAATCAACATATACAAGACGGTAATAAGACCGATCATCATGTATGGATGCGAGACATGGACAATGACAATTTTGGATACACAGTTGCTTAGAAAGTTTGAAAGGAAAATATTGAGGAGAATTCTTGGACCGGTTACTGACCAGCAAACTAGCGAATATAGAATACTGACCAATAACGAACTCTCTCAACTATATGATTCCCAGACATAGTACAAGAAATAAAATCCAACCGACTAAGATGGATCGGCCACGCCCAGCGTAGTAACAACAAAAGGCTTATAAAGAACATATGGGAGGAAGCCCCAACAGGAAAGATACCCCTGGGAAGACCTGAGCTGAGATTTAGAGACAACATCCGCAAAGACTTGCAAATAATGGGAATTGATAACTGGGAAAATGTTGCCCTAGACCGCACTCGATGGAGAGAGGTGGTTCAAGCACCCAAGACCCACCCAGGGTTGTAGTGCTACAGTGTTGTTGTTGTTGTTAATTGTATGCATACCACCTAGAATAAATGCACATACTAAAGAAAATTAGTAACAAGTTGAGAGCGTTGCGGGTAAGATCTGACCAAGACGTAGGTATATAATATACGTACATTTTTAAGATATCCCCACGGAGATTGCGTCACAAAGCTCTATTGTGGGGTTGTTCCGAAGGACCTTTTCTTCTCCCGTGGGCTCTTTTCGTATCCCGTAGGCCCTTTTCGCGTCCCGTAGGACCATTGTACCCTTTGTTCTTTAAGAATCTTACCACTATTAGCCCAACTTGTTATTCGGAGATAAGGTTTACTTGAACATATTTGGTCATAATCGCCCCGTCCGAAACCTAACCAAAATCGCGTATTTTATGAGCATTTGATCACACTAAAGCACGTGGTTTAAAAGTTCGACCCTTCCTTAAAATGATGTCTAGCTATTAAATCGTAAAGAATTTAAGTGAAACCAAAGGATTTACCTATTTTTACGACTTCCCTGCGCGTCGCCTATGGCTGAGGTTTTAGGATTGGTTCTTAATTTCATTTGGCTCAGGAAAATTACGGAGAAGCTTAATGTCTCGTATACTTAAGAAACTACACATGGTGTGTGAGAAACTCGTCTCTAGATGGATGTCAGAATATGTGGCAATGTGAATGGGAACCCAGAATTTTGGCGAGTGGAATCGGACCAGTCTCTAGCCAAAATGAGAGAATTTGAAAATAGGTAGAAATTTTAAGGGGAAACCAGTCTCAAGCTTTTTAGCGAGTGGAGCCTCTAGCCAAAGGCGAGTGAAATTTAAAGACCTCGTTTTGCTGCGGCATTTTTATATGAAAAGTCCCCATTTGAGGTGTGGGTGCGATAAGAGACTCTCAAAATTCCGATCTCAGACATTAGAAAAATGTATCGAAAAGAGACGTAAATAAGTGTGCCTCATAATCCCAGCGCCCGGTTCGACCCCTTTTACCTGCTTCTTGAAGGCTTCAATGTAAAAGTGCGTTTTTAAAGCTTTTTTTATAGTACCGAGTGTATTCCAATTTCGTCGGCAAATTTTATTATTTTTGTTAATTTGCATACCTGGGGTCACCTAGGATCGGCCTGGTTCACTATATTAGTCTCGAAAGTGTCACTACCCGCACTACTGCTAATTTTGACATTAATATTACCTCCAAAATTATTATTTAACTTTACCTCTTACATTATTACTATCTTATTAAATTATAATTCACATTATGTTTATTTTAATATGTAGTCGTAGAAAAAATATGCTCTATACTCATGAGGAAAGGGTCTTTCCTGCTCTCGGCTGCTCGCCCGAGGTCCGCAAAGGGGCCCACTCACACTCCGGAAATCCTCAGGGGAAAAACTGCACAGGCCTGGCCTTAAGAACTTTACTTTATGGCCCGAATACACCCGGCTCCACACACATTGAGTACATCTTTCAGTTTAGTTCAGTTTGTATAGTAACAAACTCGGTGCAAATATGGCGTCATCAGACGTTTGTCTTACTATTCTCGGTCTTTTACTAGCAATAGATCGTAGCAAAAGTGGCGCAAAAACGCGTATTAATGAAAAATATTGTGTAAAAATGGCTGGAAGTGATTTTTCCCGTAATATAAATATATCAGAATTGAAGGTAGTGCCAAAAAATTGGCACACCTATCTGAGGATGGATGAAGACATTTCTTTAAATCTCCAGATATGGTAACACCACTCTTGAAAAAAGGAATAGCGCTTCCAGTTTTTGGATTAAACGTAGATACCCACCCTTCTTTCTTTTTTCTATCATGATAATCCTTACTTTTGAGCTGCCAAAGACACCTTTCGGATTCATAAATAGTAATAAAATCCTCTAGTAATTCGCGAGACATGTTGACACAGTACTACAACTCAAGAAACACCACCTAAATTATTTCAATGCGTTAAATATTAAATTATAAGCTGTGCTGGAACCAAAGCAACCGTGGATAGACAGCGAGAAGTGCTTTAAGACATACGTTCTTTCATACTTTGATCAAAAAGTTGAGAGTTTTTAATTGAGCTCAGTCATATTGTCTATTCAGATCAATTCTGCATCCACCCTCAGAAACTTGATGGGAAGTTTATTAAGAGTGCAGCAGGTAGTCCACAACCATTACTACAAAAAGAAGATTTTATATTTTCTCTTCTTCTTCCTAATGTAGGACGATGTCCTGTATATACCATAAATGTGCCAGGCTCTTTCTGTCCTAATCCTGTGATGCGGATGTCCAGCTCTCGAGCCATCGCTTCGGAGGCCTCACAGCAGGTCTTGTTGTGTTTGGTTTCTCCTGTTTCGCTATTTTCACCAATCGGTCGTCGGTTATTCCTTCCACGTGATCTCTCCACTCCCGTCTTCTTTTCCTAAACCATCTTACTTTTCTTCCATGTCACATCTATTCCTAATTTCTTCGTTTCTCTGTCTGTCTCTCAATGTACATCCTGTTATTGATATGAGTACTCTCATTTCTGTCGTTCGAAGCAGGCGTTTCGTGGTAGCGTTCTCAGCTCTCGTTTCCACAACATACGACATAATGGGCCTTACATATGTCTTGTATGTTCTTACTTTGCTACATACATATATTTGTTTCGCCAAATTATGTCACGTAAGACTTCTTACATTAGGGATGCTTTTGTTGTTTGCTCCTTTACTTCCGCCTTGAGATTTCGTTTACTGGCTCCAAGGTTTTTGGAGTTCATTGCCTGTTCAACACTTTGGCCATATATGGCTAGCTTGCATCATCTGGGTTCTTTGGAGATCGTGAGTAACTGGGTTTGTTGTAAGTTGTGTTCATCTTCAAATATTATAACTCCATCATCAGCATAACAAACAACTTTTATTTCTTTATTTCCCATTCTATATCCCCTACCAGCTGTTTTTACGTCCTTGATACAATTGGACTGAAACTGCCGCCTTGTCTTTTACCAGATGACACTGGAATTCTTTTTGACAGTATTCTGTGTTACCAGTGTTAAGTTCTTTAACAATTTTTATGATCGCAGGGTCAGAGAGTTTCATTCTATCGAACGCTTGCGTGAGATCCATGAAGCACATGAAGGCTGTTTTACCAAATTCAATGCTCTTTTCTGTAATTTGACGTAGAATGAATATAGCGTCTATCATCAATCTGTTTTGTCTGAAGCTCTGTTGTTTTTCGCTGATTCCAGCTTGCACCACCTTTTCAGTGATTACTTTCGTCATGAGTTTTAAAGCTGTGCTTAAGAGAATTATTCCGCGATAGTTTTTGAGTTCTGCTTTTGATCCCCTTTTGAAGATAGGAATGTAATACTTTTCTTCCATTCTTTTGGGATTCTATTGAGTGTGAATATTTTTGCTAAGATGTATATTGTTCCTCATAGAGCACGTCTCCACCATATTTAATCAGCTCATTAGGTATATTTTCTAATCCTGGGGCTTTTCGGTTCTTTACTTTAGGGACTGTTTCTTTTAATCGTTCTCTTGTAACAGACCATTTGGTGATATTTGCTCTGACATTTCTTTGTCTTCTGTATTTACATGTGTTGTTGGTATTGTGTTGTCATAAACTTCGTGACAATGTTTTTCCCATTTTTCTTAACTTATTACACACCTTTCTCTGTCCTTCGTAAAGGTCGTACTCCATATCGGCTGAAAATCTTTCCCAGTGGTTTCTCTTGATTTCTTGTATTTTTTCATTTACCATGTTTCTCACTATTTTATACTGGTCATATGTAATGGCTTTGCTTCGGTATTGAATATATGCTTTCCTTTTTTCTGCGGTCTTTGACTTCGATTGTGAACCAGGGTTTGGTGTTCCTTTTTCCGTTCTTGCTGATTTTTCCCTTCCCTATTGCTTCTCCGGCAGCTTCCATTATGTTAGAGCGTAGCTGATTCCATGATGTTTCCACGTTGGTAGAGATATCTTGTCGAGTCATCTGAAAGGGATTCTATATTAGTCTTTCAGTTTTTTCGGATTTTATACTCTGGGTTCATATTCAAGACTTTTTTAGAAATTTTGGAGAGTACGAGTAGTTGGGATATTGGTTTATAATAAGTCGCATCACTACCTCGCTCTTTTTTCTTGAAGACAGGAAATATTCTGAGTATATTTGCGAGTCATGGGAAGATACAAGCTGATATAGACATTTATCAGCTTGGCTAGGAGCCATATAATAAGGTGTCAACTGAAAACAATCATTGTGACCACTTTTTTTCATTTAATCAATAGATTTTCTGACTTAATTGAGACTAACCTACCTAAACTTAAGTTGATATCATCAGAAATAATCTCAAGGAAATCAGAAAAGGGAAAATTTCAGGAACGACTAGTAACTAACCTAATTGAGTTAGAGCGTCAAGCCGAAATCCAGAGGAGGCGAAACTATGATATTAAAGTTTATGGAAATTTAGAATTTCCATGGAACATTATATTTATGACAACATAGACGTATCTGTTTTCTCGAAGCGCAAGTCTTCTCGATTTTATTACTTCGTACATAAATGTAATCTGGCTTTTATGGGATATAAAGTGAGCTGAATCATTGTACGTCAACTACATGTCCCGAGTAATATAAACTCCATAAACGGCTATTCTAAAAGGTATACTCGTATTATTAACTTCGGCCTTTAACATGTCCACAAAGATTGTTTGAGAATATAATAGTCCCCATGAGATTGTGCGGAAAGCAACCCTAATGAACCTGCTTGCCTTCGAGCTGAGATATTTATGTTACATTATAAACGGACAAAATATACTAGAATCAGTTTACTTATGCATGATAGTTTACAATTTATTCAAAGTATGTAATGCGATATTAAAGTTTTGTTACAAAATTTATATAGCGGATATTCAATCATGTAAACTATGTGATATGATTAAGTAATGGCAAAGTTGAATTCACTTAATATTAATAATATAGAAGATATATAAGCGAAAATGCAAAGTTTTCATTTATTTTCGTAACGAAGGGTTACACCACGTATATGCTACCTTGTACACTTGGGATATAACATGAGGCTATTATGGAATAACAAGGTCCAATGCTATTTAGAAATATATTTTTAAATGTCTAGTTTCTTCTTAAGTCTCTAGTTTAAATAGGTTTAAGCCCCGTCCAGACGTTATCATTGCACACCGATTTGTCTGCGCATTTTTTTTTTAAACGGAATGAAATCGTTGCAAATAAAGAGCGTTCACACGGTACAGA